>CAUYRH010076038.1:0-38032 GCA_963574655.1 Perodicticus potto | reverse complement strand
TTCACTAACTTTTGCAGAGTTTCAAATTGTGCTCTGGTTGTGATATAGTATCCTCCATTGTCGAGTTTCCTAATTTTGTAGTGTTTTACATTGTCCCCTCTTACCTCATCCCAATCACGAATGGAAAGGGAATAAGCACCTTTAGTAGTTTCACTCTCTCTTACTAAGAAAATACCTCATTGATTCCCAGGATTCAAAAGTAATCTTTCAGCATCTTTTCTTCCCATTTTGCCAAAATACCATTCTTCTGCCTGAATGGAATCTGCAGGCGCTACATAATTGCTAGGAATATAACCATTCTTTCCTGTAGCAATTGATCTTGCTTCCCACCAGTCTCCTTCCGTGTTGTTAATAATTTGAAATCTTTCACCCTTCTTAAATGAAAGGTCTTTTGTAGTTCTAGCTTCGTAATCATATAAGGCCACAAATATAGTAACAGCACCTGTTAAAACAGCAGGATATGAACTTGGCACCACTGAAAATGAGGAAGATGCTCCTCCAAAAGGTGTCACCCCTGAGGATCCTCCAAATAGTGTCATGGAAAGACTGCTAAAATTAACCGATGTTCCCTTTGCTGAAGGTTCTGCTCCATAATGGCTGACACTTGTACTGACAGGTTCTGGAATGTTTTCAGCTCTATATTTAATGGCTGGAGTTTTGTTTTCTTTCCTTTTAATGCAGCCCATTATCAAATCTGCTCTCCGGCCGCGCTCTCATGAGTTGCCGCTGCGGCGTCGGGCGGAGGCGAGGCCGGGGCCCTTCTCCCTCCTGCACCTCCTCGTCCCACAGCCCCGGCAGCACCGCCGACCGCACAGCCGGCCCGGGACGCGTTACTTCAAGGGGCGGGAATTCCCGGGCTCTCCACCCGGCCGCCCCACTCCCCTCCTCCTCCGCTCCCGGCCCTGCCCCTCAACTTTTTTACTTACAAGTACCAAGTAGCTGAGTACTCTTTGGCAGAACAAAAAACATATTAAAATTCTATAGGAAAAATACCCAAGTAGTTCACAAAAATTCTGTTAGAACTAAGAGGTAAGTTAAATAAAGTTCTAGGATAGAAAATCAACATTCAAAAATCAGTAGAATTTTTATGTGTAAATAATTACCTACCTGAAAAATAAATCAGGAAAACAATCCTATTTAGGTATAATAGGTAAAGAAAGTGTAGGGCGTGTGTGTGTGTGTGTGTATGATTATTCCTTCCTGAGGAAGACATATATATTGTCATTTGCTATAGCATGGATGAACCTAGAGAACATTACACTAAGATAAATAAGTCAGATACAGAATGATAAGTATTTCATGATTCTACTTATTTGTGAAATCTTAAAAGAAATGCAGAAATAAAGAATGAAATAGTAGTTACCAGGGCAGGGAAGGGAGAAGAAATAGAGAGATGTAGGTCAGAGAATACATAGTAGCAGATATGTAGGATGAGCAAGTCTAGAAACCTAATGTACAACATGAGGTGATAAGATATTACTATATTTGGGATTTATGCTGAATTAGTAGATTTTAACTACTCTTGCCAAAAGAAAACATAAGTGTTAACTCTGAGTTGATGGATACCTAAATTTCCTTTAATATTGTAAACTTTTATACTATCTATGTGTTTATGTGTTCCATAACAACATACTTTATAATAAAATTATAAAAAATAATATTTTTTAAAAGTTCTAGTCTTGACTTACTAAGTATTATAGTGTAATACTTCACCTTGTGAAGCATATTAATTTTAAAAGTTTTGTTGCAGTAATGTACACTCAAGACTCCTTTATCCTTTGAATAATATTGTAAATTTCAGTGTAATTGTTTTATTACTAAGTAGCACTTATGTTATAGGTCATGGAGTAAATGTACTGTACTCAATCTACAAGACTTATTTTGGTAGAACTTCAAGGATATAAAAATCAAAATTTTAATCCATAAATTTCTTAATTAAAATGCAACTTTGTATTTGGCTCTTAATAAAAGTTATATACTAAAAAACTATTCATAATAGGGTGGCGTCTGTGGCTCAGTGGGTAGAGCACTGGCCCCGTATACAGAGGGTGGCAGATTCAAACCCAACACTGGCCAAACTGCAACAAAAAAATAGCCAGGCATTTTGGTGGGCACCTGTAGTCCCAGCTACTTAAGAGGCTGAGGCTAGAGAATCACCTAAACCCAGGAGTTGGACGTTACTGTGAGCTGTGATGCTATAGCACTGTACTGAAGGTGATAAAGTGAGAATCTGTCTCTGAAAAAAAAAAATGAAAAAAACTATTCACAGTATAATTTTCTGCAATTAACTAAAATACATGGTTTATAAAAGCTTTTTAAATTTTTAGATCAAATGTTTGTCATTTCCTAAAGATTAATAAAACTTCAACCTCAGCTTTAATTCAATGCAGAATACATTTATTTCACACACTCAGCATGCCATTCAAAAAGATAGCTTCTCAGGGGCAAGACTTGGAATGTAAGAAAAATTTCTAAAGCAGAGATAGCAGGCCACCAATAATAGTTTTTGCCTTCTCTTTCACAGTTATACCTAACCTTCATAAGGGATTTATCTATTGATATCTTATACACTTAAGAATATATTTGAAGTGTTCCCTTTTCTCCACATCGTCTACATTGCTGGTGGGAATGCAAACTAGTTCATCCATTTTGGAAAGATGTTTGGAAAATACTCAGAGATCTTGCCTTTGACTTTAAACAATCTGACTGGTAAGCTTCAGGAAAGGAATGTGGTTTGGTAACCACTGCCTTCACATAATAGCCGTGCGATAAACATTTATTCATTGAATGGAGTGCCCCAGTCAAACAAGTTTGTCATGAAAATGAGAATAGACAAAGAGAAGACAAAGTGGGTGCTGAGGAGAAGTGTCAGCTATGTTTCATGTTTGTTCTCACCAAGAGACGTTTTAACGTTCTTGGTTCTGTTTTCTTCTCCAAAGAAGCAAATATGTCAACAGTAGAACTTGGTGGGCTAAATCTTTTTTTGTTGCGACTTCCTTACACTAATACTCTAAATTGTTCTTAATAAATGATGCCTGTTACCATCTTAAGCTCTTCCTCCAGCTTTAATTCATGTAAATTAACTATAGTCGTTTTATTTTTGAAAAGTATTCAGGTTTTCCTGTTTAATCCTGTAATTTTTTAAAGGACATTTGCATTTCATTAAAAACCCCCGAAGACTATCATTTAATTTTTGAAATATTTCGTGATTTTGACCATGGCCATCACATGCAGCTGCCTGGGGAGAAGGCAGCAAGCAGAAACTGTATTGGAGGGACATGCACCCTTCCAGTGGCACGGGGAAATTGCCAAGCATTGCATAAACGCAGTGGAATTTTCCTGCACTTACTTTGGATGGTTGCACCTTCTAACTGAGTAGTAGACATTCTCTGACTTGCATGGCTCTATAGGCCTTAAGCCAAAGTGAAGAAAGTTAAATATTTAATTAAAAATGGCTCTTCCAAAAAGATTTGTTTTTACTTTGTCTCCTAATAACTCAAAGTACAATTTAGAATAAACCCTCTAGTTATTGAATTGTTTCTAAAGGTCTATTAAAGCAAAGTAATTAGCAGGAAGACAGAGGAATAGATACTCAACCTTCTGTCTACTCCACCATATGGATCTATTGAACATTTCCCAGTGAATGTTCTGTTGAAAAACTTAATATGCAAATGGCTGAGCTGTTTTCTTCCTTTCTCTCTCCTCTTCTTTCCTTCATTTCTTCCTTTCTTTTGTTTTTTTCATCCAATATTTACAGAAATGTCTGTCATTCAGTCCTACTTCCAGAGATAAAGAGATGTTAGGAATTTACCATGTGTATACAAAGAAATAAGGTAAATAACTATTATTAAGAAGTTTGATAAATGTGGCATTTGAAATATTCATAGATACTATGGGAAGAGCCTTCAACTCAGTCTGGGCCCAGTGGTACGATAAGAAGAAAGGATTAAAATTAAGAAAGGATATTTGGAGGACGGTCATATGAGCTAGTATTTTGAAACATAGTCATATATCAGAAATATATTTAGGTATAAAAGAGAACCAAAAAGAAGAGGGCGAGAATAGTGTGCAGATGTGAAGAGGAAGAACAAAGAATACGAAGATGCCTGCAAATGATTTGGTAAATCTGGGATCAGAACTCATATAAGAGTTAAGTAGGAATTGATGGAGTTGTGACAAGGAACAGAGTTATAATCAGGGTTATTTGGAAGGATCCTGTACAGGTCAAAATTATATTTTTGAATATAGTACTTAGAGATGTTGTCAGGCATTGGTTATATAATAATAAATTAGAAAAAAAAATCCCTGCAACAAAAGAACTAGAAATTTAGTAGAATAAAAAGACATAGCAACAAATAATGGCAATAAATATAATACTGACAAGTGTTTGGATGTTATCCCAGAGATGACTGGGAGCACTTAGCAGGTTTTAAGTGGGAGAATAGTGTGATTACATTACATTTGAGAATCTCTCACAGTTGTAAAGAATGAAATAGAAGGTCGTGAAGTCAGAGAACAGGACATGACTTAGGAGGCTCTTCTTCGCTGATCTAGGGGAGATACAAAGAAAACACCAGTGAGGATGGGCAAGCAGAGACAGAGCTGTACAGTATTTAGAAGATAAACTTGACAGGACTTAAGGATTACATGGCTTTCTTGGGAGAAGGGAATGCTGGAGAAAAAGATGCTTCTAGGGATTCTGACTTAGGAAATGCAGGAAGGGAGTTTTCTGTTCTTTTTATTCTATTGTAAGTTTGGTCTTCGCAGGGGGGATCCTGGGAAAGAAGCTCCTGTCTTTCCCTCTGCTTCCTTTGAGGAGGGTTGGTGAGCCAGCTTGCTCATATTTTGATACCCCTTAGACTAAGATTTGTCAGAGGGAGAGGCTGCTGTCTTCTAAAGAAAGAGCCAGGTAGGAAAGCTTTCCTTCCTTTGAGCTAACGTGGAGAGGTTTCCTCTGCATCCTGTCTCCATCCACATCTGAAGGACAAGGCCTCTTTTTGGGGGGTGGGGAGGTGGTTTGCTTGTCATTCTTTCTGTTGTGCCTGCACCTGGGTTTGTGAAGCTGCTCTGTGGTACTGACTGAGAAGTCTGCACACAGTCTGACCTCTAGACGTAAGACTCTTGCTTCCCCAAATCTTGATGTGTGTAAAATAAGACGGCTTTTGGTAGCTCTCCAGAGAAGTACCCCAAAGCTCAAATTTTGGTTTTGTCCCTTACCAGCCATTAGTGACGTTGATGTTTGGGCCCCATTTCCCACTGATCTCTGCATGGATGCTCCTACGAGCCAGAAACTTGCAGCAGAGACTGAGGTCCCGACTTCTAATGAGTGATTCAGTTCCATCTACTAAGATAGGAGAGTAAGAGTCACTTCATCCTTCGACGTCTTTTCTTCATTCTCCCTTTTCTTTCTTGGGTGATGAAGTGACATCTACCTTGATCATCATCTGCAGTTCTTCCCTCTGTCTCACCATAATGCAGCAATTTCATCCTTGAAATGCTTGAATTCATCACTTCCTTTCTATTTCAGTCATCACAATTCTGGCTTAGGTTTCTATTATATCCAATTCAGATGATGCCAAAAGTTTTTTAACCAATCTTTCTCTAGCCTCTTCTCAATGCTTTGAGTGTTTTCTGTCATGAGATAAGCCTATTCAATCATATCATTCTCCTCTAAGAAACTTTTAACTCATTACTTACAAGAGCCACCTTCCACAATGTGCTGCCAGCCTACCCGGGGTAGGATTGGGGATGGTACAAAGGAAACACGTTTGCATGGCTCAGCATTGGGGTTCCATTCTGGCTACAACTAGTTCTTGTGGTCTTTACAAGTTCCCTAGCTACATTTTGTTTCTTCACCTGTAAGACAAAAGAATAAATTGGTTGTCTCACTAGCCCCATCAGATGTTCATTTCTGCATGTCCATGTTTCCACTCTTCAGCCTTATATTTTGCAATTAACTCTTGACTTACAACAGGATATGTGTAGCATAATAAACACACTCTGTACTTTCTTGTGCTTCGTGGCTTTACTGTCACATTCGTTTGACATATGCTTTCTTTCCTATCCTTTACTGATTTCCCCTGTTGAAACCTTACGTATTTCTCAAGACACGGATCAAAATCAGCTCTCCATCAACCCTCTCATGACCCCTTCAGTTGGAATTAATCATTCCTTTTAAGTGCTCTCAGAGCACTTTGTTTATAAATCATTTAAGGTGTTGGAATTGTTTAAGTATCCATCTCTTTCTGTCCCCAGTAGACTTTAAACTCTTAATGGGGAGAATCTGCATGTCTTCTTATTTATAACTCTTAATTTGTGCACCTTAAACATGGCAATGTCTCAGTCAACAGATACTTGTTGTTTAAATAAATGAACATGATAAACATGTTATTCATTAAGGAGTGTTGGTGTTCAAAATCATTCCTGGGAACTCTTATTTATCGAACTTGACTGATGAATTTCCGAATGAATTTTAGAAGTTTTCAAAGATCAAATTCATCCCCCAAGAACCAATATACACTGAGTGAATGCACTATAATATTTATATTAAATTCCAAAACAAAGTATTAAAAGAGTCCAGTGTAATAGAAGAATGTTTGGATTAAGTATGGCTTCTCTCTTGGTAAGACTACTGAACAAAACACCCTATAGGTATATATTCTTTGCACTTGTTTTATGAAATCATTAATAATATATTTAATTAAACTTTGTAACCTTCCAAAGATGATTAAATTATTTTATTTTATTTTTTCCTTAAATTCTTTGTGCTGAAATGACCTGTTCCCACAGAGATAAAAAATTACCTGGTCACTATATTCTGCCTAAGCTCTTATTTTAATATTGAAGATGCTGACCATTTTGGTAATTCTTTACTCTTAAATACTCATCAAATTGGAGTTAGAATACAAAGCCCTAATTTTGCTTTTGTACGTGGAGAAGAATGATTAATTGCTGCCTATTGAAAAAGTCAGTTAATGGGAAATAAAAAAGAAACCAGTGCCCGTGCGGGATTGCAGTCTTCCTTTTCTCAACTAGAAATGCTCATAGGGCACTTGTCTGATTGAGCCTCTTCAGATGCGGAGATAAAAACTTCAGCTAATTGTGTCTTTAGAATGGGATAAACACTTGGGTCTTTCTCTGAGTTTCAGCAGAGAGGTTCAGTATTGTCAATGATGCTTGCCATCTGAAATTGCACTGTTACAATCAGAGTAATTTTCCGTTTAGGAGCCTCCTATAGCAGCTGAACACTGGCAGAGCACTCCAGTCTCCTGTGCTTGATAACTTCATGGCCTTCGTAGCACTGAGGGTGAAGAAGAGGGTAGAGAAAATCTTCTTATATCTTAGCAACTAATTGATTTAGTAGGATTCATGACATTCAACAGACATCCTTATTACTTGCCTTGTCTTGTCCTAAATCCAGCTTGGACCACAGTGACATGGAAATGCAATTTCTTTCTGTGGAGCTACTTAAGTAATCCCACCCGGTGTCTAATAATGTCCAGTGTTGAGTGTGTCTTCCGATGTGTTACTTCTTCAGTTTTGTGACCTGATTTAAGTAAATGACATGCATTTTGGGGGAGAAGGGCTGATGTGTGGATGATTAAAAAAGAATGAACTTTTGAAAGGAGATTTCATTTTAAAATGAGAAATGATGCAGTACCAAGAAGATTTCTGTAAGCAAATCAACCAAAATAAACTGTGCAGTAAGGTGTTTGAAATTCACAGTGTCATTTAATGAGGCATAGTTATCCTAGTTATGTGAACTGTTTAAGAATCATTGTTAGCATCTGGTGAGAGACTGCCAGGGTTTACAGCTGATCTCCACATGCACAGAACTTCGGATTAGTTACATATCAGTAAAGTACACTTGCTTGTTTTCTTGCTTAAAGTTCTTCCTCCACTTTCTCCATCAGCTTTAAATGCAAATCTCAGTGGTGATTCTCTGATTCAGGAACTAGTCCTTTGTGCCAAAGCCCATTTTACCTACGGCCTTATATTTCAAATTTAGGAAAAGGGATGTGTATGTACCTGAGAGAATGCCATATTGAGACAGAATTAAATAAATGGTAAATGAGTAATAAAAATAAAAGGGAATCAGATTTATCTAGTGGGATGTAAGGAGGGCATGGGTGGGAGGGGGTTGGAAAAAACATACTGCATCAGACATCAGCTCTGAGTGATACAATAAGCATGCTGGCTACATTGTTGAGTGAGGTGAGATTATGAAGTATGGAAAGGATAAAATGGTTCTAGATACAGGGCTTATAGAGAAGGCTGTGTCCAATCATTCATTCTCATGAAAAACATATTTCTAAGTTGGTTGTTTATAGTCATATTTTGGTGAGTTGCCATATTAATCTGAAAATACAAATGTATCCAAATAGCCTAAACTGTGCAAGAATCTTGGTTTCCTTTCCTATATAAATGTCAAAATTTTTCACCACATTGCCAAATCAATTTCCTCTTTCCTGAAACATATAAAATGGTTTTCATGAGGTTCCCACAAGTGGAGTTTGTTTGCAAACATCACTCTTTTGTCCTGTTGGCTGGCCTTAATTATTTTTTATTTTTCTCTGAGGGGATCAGAGAATTTGGCTGCTTTTTCTCCTTTAGGATAAAGTGGGAATATCCAAATGCCCAGCAAAATAAATGTGTTACTCACTTGTTGCCCAGTAGAATAATGTAGCTGAAATTATTGTTTTTTTATGGTTATTAATACTGAATTGTGCTGGTGAAAATGGCCTATGATCCTATGATAAGGGGAGCTGTGTAAATATGAAATCACAGTGTTAAACAACAGCTGCATCCTCAAAGGATATTGGAAATTCACTTATCTAGATTTAAATATGAGAAAGAGCATGAAATGTGTAAGCTTTTGAGATAGGGATGTGGATAAATTTGCAGGTTCATATATAGTGATTATTTGAAGTCTATTCTAATTTATTCAGCTGGCTCTTCCTTACTGGATTGATAGTAGATTTTAATATATTGTATTTCTGTCATGTTACGGCACTCATTAGACGTATACCAGTAGGTAACGTGACACAGTGTAGGCTCTGGTAACTAGTGACCTTCAATAATCAGGGAATATTATCTTTGCTCTAAGTAAATACAATGTAATGGCAGCCTTAACACTCTGTTCTAAATCCTTTATATTTTAATTGGGAAGTTTGACACATTTCATTAGGAAGAAGTTCATTTTACATCTTTCTTTTTCCTCAAGTCCCTATTTCCATGAAAATGTGTAGGATCTTTGCTCAGGGCTATACCAGAGACACAGCAGAAGAGGACAGTGGTGTGATAGGCTCACAGTGAGTTAGGGATATTATCTTAAGCACAATCACAGAGAATCTTTCTTTTTGTCTTATGCCTATAGAATCTCCTCGATCCCACTTTCCTTTGGTGGGATCCTACCGGACCCATCATCTTGTAGTGTTTTCTCTTCATTCTCTAAGCCTTCACTTGAAATTGGCAACTTAGGAATAATGGAACACAGGAGAAAGGAGGGGGGGGACATCTTAGGCGACTGTTGACTTATTGAAGGTTTACATGTCTTTTCCAACTTTATTTCTGACATGGGAAACCTAGAATGCGTAACTTGGGAGGTGGATTTAAGACATTACCGCCTTTTTTTTTTTTTTAAGGCATATTCATTTAGGGTTTGTTATTTTATTTATTTATTTGTTTGAAACAGAGTCTCACTCTATTGCCATGGGTTGAGTACTGCGGCATCATAGCTCACAGGAACCATAGACTCTTGGGCTCAAGAACTCCTCTTGCTTCAGCCTCTTCAGTAGCTGGGACCACAGACCCTTGTCACAATGCCCAGCTAATCTTTTTTTGGTGTGTTTTTAGTAAAGATGGGGGGTCACACTCTTTCTCAGGTTGTTCTTGAACTTGGGAGCTCAAGCAATCTACCTGCCATAGCCTCTCAGAGTGCTAGGATTACAGGTGTGAGCGACTGCACCCATCCAGCTGAGTTTGTTACTTTAATGCAGGCCAAAGTTGGCCAACTATTGCTTGAGCTCAAGAGTTTGAGGTTGCTGTGAGCTATGATGCCATGGCACTCTACCTAGGGCAACAAAGTGAGACTGTCTCTCTCTCTCACACACACACACAAATTCCTTTAGAGGTAGGCTTGTTACATATAGCAAATAAAAACACAGTAAATAAAAATATTGTATGGGACATATTTATAGTAACAAAATTATCGGTAGATTAACCTAAATTCAAATTTAATAGGCACTCCTATATTTTATCTAGCATCCTTTACCTGGGAGATATTCTGGAGTATATACCATCCTCAGTTCCTCAAGTGGGACTTGATGTAATATCACTTGGAAAACATTTTAATAACCACAGATGATCAGCTAGATTGACAGTAGGGTCAGAATTTATCTATGTCATTGGCTATAGGCCTCTCAATTGTCCCCTCTTCCAAGATTGTGTGATGAATATTTCATACACTCCACAGAAGAGAACAGATGGATGTATTTAGGGTTTCCTTTAAAACTCTCCCTAAACCCCCTCACCTCTGTATTTCACTGTCTGTAGAAGATCTGCTGCTGCTGCTGAGGGAGCTGGAGAGCAGGAAGAGGCAGCACAATTACCTCTGCAGTCTCTACCACCTGAAAAGAGTTGTTTGGCAGGTGTTAAGAAGGGGTCAGAGCCCTAGGGATAGCTACCCCAACACAGGCTCACTAGAGCCCAGAGCACTCAGAAAGCTTGTTTTAACCAAGGTTGTGATTTAGCCAGTAAGCGCAGCAAAAATAAAGGGGACAAGGACATTGAGAGTATTTGCGAGTCAGTGAATATAAAGACTGACTACTGATCTGTACCTGATAAGGGATTGGTAGAGGAGGTTAGAGGTAGAGAATAGGAACCTGCCTCAGGGTGGAAGGGAGTTTAGGCGAATAGCTGTGCTTTAGGATTAGAGTTTGTCGTGTAACTTTCAAGTCTCTTTGTTTTTTGTTTTTTGTTTTTTTAATTATTTTTTATTGAGTCATAACTGTGTACAATGATTCAGGCTTGGAGTACAGTGTGCGGGCTTCCCATACAATCGGAGATATTTTTATCCACCTGTTTTCAAGTGGAGTCAGGAGGAGCTCTGAATTCAAGCTCTTGGCAACAGGCCCCCCTCGCCTGAGGCTTCTATCCTTTCCTCCATTATGTTCCTTGAAACCAGGAGGACAAATCCCAGCATGACCTTTTCTCCTTTTCATACTGGTTACCCAAAGAAACTCAGGAATCCCAAATCATTTCAGACTCTCATCCTCATTTGTCTCGCTTCTTCTCATTTCCTGAAATGCTTCTCTTAATTTTCAGAAACACCTTAACTTTTTTGGAACAACAGACCAATCACTCCTGTGGCTACAATCTTGATCTTTTCTTTACCAATTCACAGCAGTTATCTCAAGTTTCCCACATCCCATTAGCTGATTACCACCCAGGCCTTTCTTCTCAGTTTATTCCCCCAATTATCTCAACTACAGCAGTCTTTCAACAGCCCCCTGTGGGGGCAGGTTTCTACTACCCTTTTATCTATCCCTAACCTCCTTTCCTAATCCTTTATCAACCTCCAGCCAAAGGTCAGTCTTTATACTCATTGACTTGCAAATCCTCTCAACTCCCTCGCTCCCTTTATTTGTGTTACACTAATCTGGCAAAATCACAACCTTGGTTAAAACAAGCATTTATAACTACTCCAGGCTCGAACCGAGGCAGCTGAAATAAGTGGGACAAAATACACAATTAAGATGACTAGTTTCACCTTAAACACATGAACACTAATTTCAAGGCAGGGCTTGCCAGTCACCACCACCCCCCCAATCTTTTTTTCCCCAGTCTCCTAGGTCAGAGCTATTGGCTTCTTCTTTTTCAGTCCACCACCCATCCCAACTGTTACCAGACAACACTGTTTTCTACTTCACTGACAAAACAAAAGCAATCAGAAAAAAAAATTTCCACATTTTCTTATCTGGGTCTACCTGGATCTTAACCACATATCCTGATTTCTCTAATTTGACTATAAATGAACTACTGTTATTTCTGCCTAGGGACAACTACTCCAGGCACGATTAAACCTCAATCTTCAACCTGCCCTCCCTACTAAAGACAATTCAGCTATTCTCCCCTTTCTTTTGTGGCTCACTAGATATCTTCTTGGTTAGATTATTACAGTTGGTTTAAGAAAGTGTTATTATTTTTTTTTAAATTAAAAAATAAAAACCTCTGTTATAATGTGATTTTTTGTCTTCTGGGTATATAGCAAGTAAAGGAATTATAGAATCAAATGGCAAATCTATTTTTAGATCTCTGAGTATTCTCCAAAAGGAACGCAGGAGTTTGCATTCCCACCGGCAATGTAGAAGTGTTCCCTTTTCTCCACATCCATGCCAGCATCTCTGGTTTTGGGATTTTGTTATGTGGGCTAATCTTACTGGAGTTAGATGATATCTCAAAGTAGTTTTAATTAAAGGCTTCTGATCAAAGAAAATACACTGTGTGGGCCCGAATCAGCTCTGTCGGTTATACCTGTGCACACAGAGTACAATTCACCAACAAATGTATCATTTTTTAAAAGCTGGGGACAGCTGGGTACTATTGGCTGTCTCTAATTATTATTAGAGGTAGGGTATAAGTATATTAATTATTGAAAATAGGTAGGGTATAAGTATCTTAATAAAAGTGATCCCTGCTCTTTATGGATTCATTCATCGGTAAAGTTTTGCAAGAGAATAAGCTGGGAGAAAACTTGTTATAGAAAGCCAGGGGGGGAGAAGAGATGATGAGATTTTCCCCAGAAACAGACATTAAGTTTTGAGTACCTCATAATCTGTCAATCACCCCATTGTTTTGGTGTGAACAGTTGACATTTTCTACATTTTACCTAAAGCGCTAGGCAAATGCAATTTTGAGACAAACCCTCCTAGCACCACCTTGTAAACCCCTCCCATATAGAAATAGTGGGGGCAGCCACTGTTGTGAATTCCAAGTGAACCCCCAGTCCTCCAGAGGTGGCCTCAGACTTATAAAGATAGGCTGTTCTCTACTGACCCTCAAAGAATGAGCTGTAATGTTAGGCCCTCTAAAGGCCAACTTCCCAGCTGCCAGCTAACAAATTCATTCCAAAAGGAAAGAATTCACACAGAATAAAACATTTTTACAGTGGAAACCACTGAGATCTCTCTAGCTGTCTTCATAAAACTCAGAGGAATGTAAGTTTAACAAGGCTTCCATTCTGAGACCCCTACCTGCTTAATAAACAGTCTACCTCAATTGAAAAAAGCACAGAATAGCTTAGGAATGGGAACACGCTAGATGGAAAAGCTACTGTCACTATTCTTTGGTTCTGACCCAATGATGCGTGGTGCTTTCCACTGTCTCTTACCTGATGTTATAACATTAAATAACCATTTGGCACCCGGTGAGCATGACTTTTAAAAATGAAGATATTTTAGACTTCTAAAAAAAGTTGTCCTGCTAGGCCTAGGCTCTGATGGAAAAATACCACTGGCAAATTTCCATACTGTAAGATTTAAGAAAAAAAAGAGATGAAATAAGTCCAGTTCACCACCCCCAAGATAATTGAGAAAGTACTAATTGATTTCTTGCTTCTAGTTCACTCCCAGTTTCTTGCTTGGCTGACTCCTGGGCCTGGGAAACAAACTGACTGACTGTCCCCAAACCGACCTTTGGACAATACCAGGTGGAGGGAATGCTGCGACCAAGATATACGAATACTGCGACCAAGATATATGGAGGAAAATTACTGGAACTAAGATGTTTGGGGGAAAATATTAAAACAAAGATGTATAACGTATGCCTAACTAACTGTAAAATTCTTCATCTGTACAATGCTTGCTTGCTACCCCACCCGAATGCACCTGAACAGCCTGTGTGCCAATCAGGATGTAGACCAAGCCTTAAAAACCTGATCCCTTATGGACTCGGGGCTGCTCTCAGAAACCCCTCATTGGGACACTGAGGCAGTTGCCGACTGGCTCTTCAATAAAGAGACTCCCTTGCAAATTCGGCTTGTCTGGTTGTGTAGTCTCTGGGGAACTCCCAGGCACAACAGTCCCACTGGTTATTAACCACAAAGTACAACGTGTGGGTGGCCATCTTCCCTCTCACTTACCATCTGAAGTGTCACATTCAGGTTCTCGTCCATGAGTCTTAGAAGGGCAGGAACCCAGCGGTAAATGGAGTTTATCTGGGAAACACTAAGAATAAATGCTAGCTGAAAACGATATATGCCTTCTATCCTAAACTCCTACCTGTGGGGCTCTGGGATAACAGGAACGCAATTGAATTTTGTTGTACCATAAATGAATTGGCTTTTTACATTTCCAAATTTATATGTCAAAATGAAAATGTTCAAAGGTTTCCTTATACCTCCTATCTCTGTGCTTCCCTATGAATGTTCAAGGTGAGTGAATACGCTGAAGTGTGGACAGTGCAGTGAGACAGTATCCGGGTTTGCTTTAGAACATCGAGGAAAAGGAAAACACGTGTGACAGATAAATGAAACGAAACTGACAAACCACAGACAATCGCCAAAGGTGAGCGATAGGTAGGTGGGAGTCACTCATGCTGTTTGGATTTGCTTGAAGTTAAATTTGCTTCTACATTTTAAAAAGAAGCCATTCGTGGACATTTTTTCATTATGTATATAAAGAAATAACATAGAAATTCTCCTCAAACTGTAAGTCATACCAAGAAGGTCATCGGATCAATCCTGGTGGTGTATTTTGGTTAAAGTGAAAAACATTCTCTATTTCTGACCGAATGTGTCTAAATGCATGAAGAAGCAGTGTAAATAGCTCTCAACAGTCTATGTATTTTGTTTAGTCAAATTGTGAAATGGAGTCAGGTCAGAGCGGGAGGGGAAATGAAAGTGGGGCACAGTCGGGGAGGGGGGAGTCTGTTCTAGCCTCCTACAAAACAGTGATGCCACTGGAAAGGACGTGAGGGGACAGTGATGGGACAGGGGAGCTGGGAGTGCAGGAGAGGGCAGGAAGGCCATCTCAGAGGAGACTGGAGAGAAGGCGGGAGGGGCTGAAACAAAGCCATCGGGAAGAGAAGAAAACCTTCAGTCCTTCCCAAGGAGATCTCGCCCAGGCTTCTCGACCCCACCACGTGCTGCTCCCATTTCAGAAATTAAAAACGCTCCCTGACTCTCTGATATCATCCACCCCCGGGGATGGGCACAGCACCTTGTCAGCTCCTATAAGGAAGACATCATGGCATTGAGGCAAATCCTTCAGAGCGCAGCGCCCTTTCGTTCTCATGGGGCTCAGATAGAGGGGCTCAAGAAGCTTAGTTATTTAACCTGTATGGAGAAACAGGATCCAGACGCTTTGGAGATTAATTAGAGGGCCCACCCTGAGGTGCACAAAGAAAGGCGAAGTCGTGCCAGGGCCTGGAAACGCATCAGGCGTCTGTCCAGGGCCTGACGTGGCTCTGGGGAGCCCTCAGCACATGTGGGCCGTGGGAGAGACTGGACCCCTTAGGGGGCTGAGCTGCTGTATCACAAGGGACTCCATAAACTTGTCTCCTCAGAAGGCTCTGAGAAAAGAGAGAGAGAGAGAGAGAGAGGCCCTGAAGACGAGGAAGAGCCTCCCGCTGGCCCGCAGGCCCCTGGATTACCTCCTTGCACAAAGCTTTCTGTCAAAAAACAGGAAGAAGACTGGGAAGCTGCCAGGATTTCCAGCCAGGACAGGCTCAGAGCTGACCGACATGCCCAGGGAAGCTTCTCTGGCCCGGAGTCGTCCCCAGGCAGGACGGAGCGCGTGCCACCCCACTCCATGCTGCCACACACCAAACATCACTCCACAGAGGGGGTGATTGGTGGGATCCCCTAATGTCCACTAGGTGAGGTGGTCAGCACCCCCGGTGAAGGGCTCCCCTGCAACCTTCCTGTAGAAACGAAAACAATGTAACCTAAACATTGGTACCCTCTTATTCTGAAATGAAAAAACATCACTCCGCGTCTGTCCATCCCATCCAGACCCACTATCCCTGCTTATTTACACAGTTTTACCAAATCAAAACATTTACAAATAGTGTTGAGGAGAAGACCATGGCATCAGGGCACTGTGGGCTCTGACGGCATTCTCTGTGGCCCTCAAGAAATCCTCCCAAGGTCCTTCTGTGTGAAGAGAGAAAAATGGGTATTTTTTCTTAAGAATGCAGCTTGATTCAACTTTATATAAGTCTACACCTGGGTAACGACCACTCAGAGCCATTTCTGTCACCTCAGGTTTCCTCCTGCCCCCGGCCAGTCAACAACCCCTCAAGAATGACCATTAACCTGACATTTATATTTATAGAGTTTCTTTTACTAATTCTTGAAGTTCATAAAATTATAAAACTCCATATAAATAAAACTCACTGGCAATGTACGAGAGTTCCAGCTGGTCCACATCTCACTCTCACTTAGAATTAGCCGTTCTGCTGGGCGTGGACTGATACTGAGCGTGGTTCACCTGCCCTCCCTGAAGCCTCATGCTGAGTGCGCAGCTGTAGCATCTGCTCTTTTCTTGTGACTCCTTTCAGTCAATACTATGTCTGCGGGCCTCTCCATGTTGCACGTAGGATTGCAGCATTTTTATCGCTGTGCAGCACTCTACTGTATAAATAGTCGACGGTTTATTCATTCGACCTGGTGGAACAGTTGGGTTGCTTATAGTTTTGAGTTACTAATATTAACAATAAAGCTCCTACAAACATTCTTATATTTAGGCACTCATTTTTCTTGAGTCTATACCCGGGAGTGACATTGCTAGATCATAAGGTAGGTTTATATTTAACCAGCTTTAAAAATCTGTACTTTTGGGGGTGATAAAACCTCACCTATCAGCTACAATGTACACAAGTGGTCTCCAACATTTTTGGCATCAGGGACTAATTTTATGGAAGACAATCTTTGCATGGATGGGTGGTGGTTTTGATGAATCTGGGAGCAGTTGGTTTATTATGATCTCTGTATAGTCACACCTCTCTGCTAACAACCATCCATATTTGCAGCCTCTTTCCAGCCCTGTCGTCACTTCCTCGGTTCCACTCCAGATCATCGGGCATTAGATTCTCGTAATGAGAACAACCCAGATCCTGTGCATGCCCAGATTTCAGTGGGATCCACACTCTTATGGGAGTTCTATGCCCCTGCAAATCTGACAGACGGCCGAGCTCCAGTGGTGATGGAAGCCATGGGCAGCCGCTGTAAATACAAATAAAGCCTGACGCTCATTTCCTGCTGTGTAGCCTGGTTCTTAACAGATCACAGACCAGGACCGGTGGGGGCTGCAGATGTGCACTGTTCTGGTGATGGGCACACTAAAAGCCCAGACTTCAGCATTATATAATTCATCCGTATAACAAAAACACTTGTACCCCCTAATATTTTGAAATAAAACTTATGTAATTTTTTGGTAAACTTTACCCTCCCACTGGAAATGTGTGAGAGTTCCTGTTTCTCCACATCTTGCCCTCCTTAGAAGTGTCAGTCCTTTTAATTTCAGCCATTCTGCTGGGTGTGAAATGATATTGTGCAGTCAATGTGCATTTCCCTGAATTCTAACACTGTTGGGTACAGGTGTGTGTGCATACAGCGGTCACTTTGGAATCATCTCCCAACGAGAGTAATAATAATGGAAGAAAATTACTGTGAGCTCCAAACACCATACCTTCATTCATGCTACCCTTCTGCTTTTCCTATCCTGTATTGCCACATTTCTATTTTGTTAGGTAAACAGACTAGCTATGGTCGCTTACACCTATAGTCCCATCTCTTTGGGAGGCTGAGGCAGGAGTTCGAGAGGAGCCTAGGCAATATAGTGAGATGGAGTCTCTATCAAAAATTAATAAACTTAGTTGGGCATGACGGTGCACCCCTGTAGTCACAGCTACTTGGGAGGCTGAAGCAGGAGGATCACCTGAGCCCAGGAGTTCAAGGATGCAGCCAACTATGGTCACTTCACTGCACTCCAGCCTGGGTGACAGAGCAAATCCTCACTAATCAATCAATCAATACTTGTGAATGAATATGGCTCCTTCATGCCAGGAACGTCAACGGACAAGCCAGGAATACTTCCCCCTCCCTTCTCCCCTCTCTAGTTCCCATGGGAACTGAAACAAATAAATTGCAATTAAGGCATTGAATGAACTCTGCCTCACCGAACTCGCCTCTTCTGAGACCATGTAACATTCACAGACGTGGGTACCTACAGGCCCATGTATGTCATGAGACCACGCCCCTTCCACTGACTACAATTGGATTGGATAAGAAGGAGCACCTGACCAGACAGGCGATTCATTGGTCAGTTGAGCCTAAAGCGGCTCCACCCCTGAGCATGCGCAGTGTGAGTGTTAAGGAGCTGAGCAGAGTGGTCCCCCAGCGCGGACCAGAGGACGCCCGGGGACAGCAGGAGGAGGGCGGGAATGAAGCCCAGTGAATCCTGCCATAGAAAGAGTGCAGCCCCGGGAAGTATCTCCCACCGTGCTTGATTTCTGGCTCCCTCCTTGGGTTCTTAGGGATCTTAAAATCGATTCAAGTGCACGTTCCCATTTTTGGTGCAGTTGGGTCGAGTACATTTTTGTAACTTGCCCACAGAAGTCATGGGGTAAAAGGATTCTTGTCTGACCCTGTTTTGGTTGTGGGTGAGGAAAAAAGCCTGGACTCCACGCGGCCTGCACCTGCTCACCCAAGCAGCCCTCCTGCCGGCCTGACCCTGCAAATGCTAAAAAATTTTTCAACTAAATTCAGCAAAGAATAGAAATAGAATCAAAACTGGAAAGTGCTCAAAATAAGAGACCACAGGATCTCCTGCTAAATTTGTGCCTGGCTCACTGTTTCCCTTTTCCTGCTTTCTTCTCTGATCAAGGCCAGTTTTATCTTCCTTCTGCTTTACCACCCATCTCCTTTTCTTCCTTTGCTTCAGCTTCTTGCCTCTTGAAAACATGCATTTTTCAGAACAAGGATAGTCATAAAACAAAAGCATTTTGGCGTGAAGACGATATTCTCCAAGCCCCGGGGTGCTGTATTTTTGTTTCCTCATGTGTCCCCATGAGGCTTTTGAGCACAAAAAACTCTTGACTAAAGAAAAACAGTACATGGGATGAGGGTTCACATCCCATGGAGATCAGAAGCAAACCAGGCCCATGTGAGTCGAGCCTGGTTTCCAGAGATGTATGAATTCCAACTTGCTAGAGACCTCATGACCTCATGACAGAAAGGCAGGAGCCACAGAACTCTTTGCTAAATAGAAGAATCTGGTAATTAAAAGTGCAGAAATTGCAGCAAGGTAGCTCACACCTGTAATCCCAGAACCCTGGGAAGCGAAGGCTGGTGGATTGCCTGAGCTCACAGTTGGAGACCAGCCTGAGCCAGAACGCGACTTGGTCTCTAAAAATAGCTGGGCGCTGTGGCTGGGGCCTGTAGTCCCAGCTACTTGGGAGGCTGAGGCGAGGGAATCGCTCCAGCCCCAGAGTTTGAGGTTGCTGTGAGCTGTGATGCGATGGCACTCTACCAAGTGCAAAAGCAAAGTGAGACTCTGTCTCAAAAAAAAAAAAAGTGCAAAAATAAAAGCAAATAGAGAAATGACTGCAAATATCAAGAAAAGTGCCCCTTCAAGCTATTTAACTAGTTATCTAATCTAGCTCTGACCTGGAGCTTTTATTTAGAAAAGCTTTTATTTAGCTTTTATTTTATTTAGAAAACATTACAGCTCTGTATTATATGAAGTAATTACTATCTCATGTACTCCCCCAGTGTTATAAAATGTAAAAATATAACAATACCAGTTATGAAATTGCTCTGAGAAATAGACTGAAAAATGAGTGAAGAGGCAGCTTCCCAAAAGGTTTGTGATATGCTCAAAGACAGATGATTAAAAAAAAGATTGACAAAATAAAAAAACCAAAGGCATGATGAAAATACAGATAACAAACATAAGTAGCAGGTCTATTTTCCCACATGTATCATATTTGCTTCCTTAATTGATTTTGAACTCCTGCATGCATACACCTTTTATATTTAAAACATTTTCTTTTGCAAGATGTTAAAGGAATAAAGAAAAAAAAGTAGTGGGCGTAGACTCACAGTTACCTACGAAAAGGCCTGGAAAGTTCTAGCATCCATGAGAGAAAGCCTTTTAAGAGTTGGACTGAGTGAGCACCCACGAAAGCATGTTGCCTTTGTCTTCCCTGCATTCAATTCTGTTGCAACCTGACCCTATGGTTTCTGCTAGGAAATTCCATCCCATCTTCCTAAGCATTATTTCCTTTTTAAACGACACGACAAAAGTGAAACAAGAAAAATGCTTTTTCATGTACTCCCTTTAATCCTTAACCTACTTATCCTTGTGTCCCTCAAATGGCAAAGAGAATTAATAATTGTAGTGCATGAAAACCCATCAGTTAAAAAAAAAAAACAACAACTCATCAGTTAATAATAAGTGTGGGATAAATGATGGATTAAAAAAAAAAAAACAACCCATCAGTTAAAAAAGTTTTGTCAAGGAAAGGGAGGTATTAGCTCCAAGTCAAAGTCCCTTGCCAGATGCCAAACGTGTGTTATTCTCCCTGGACAGGATGGAGCTAGGTGCTGGACTAGACAGCTTGTAAATTTATAAATGGGTGTTAAGCTTTGCTTGCGTCTTTACAACATTTTCCAAGGAATTTTCAAACTCAGATGTTCACTATCATGCCTCTGAATGCACGCAGTGAGGGCAACCCACACAGGGCGATCTGAGAAGCCCTCTGAGGCTTCCCTTGCAGAAGAGAATGTGGTTGCCCGGCATCTTATCTCTGGGTTAGCCCTTGCCTCCTCTCCCCCAGAAATTCTCAGTGTCTGTGTCTCTTGGCTGGGTCAAATACTAAAGGCCATCAATGGCCGCTAAGAATTCGTTGACCATTCCAATAGAATGAGTCTGAGCCTGACTAGATCTTAGTTTAAGAGCCCCTTTCTTAGAAACAAATTCCATGACACTCTAGCCTAGCTTGTATGTTATCACATTGGTGATTGTATTGTTGAGATGATTTGACTAAGGTCTGTCTTCAGCTCCCATCCCCCAGCTGTAAACTCCCAGCTGTGTTTACTTTGATCACTTCAGTTTGTATCCTCAATACCCAGCACATAACCTAACGCTTTCTAGGTACTTAATACATAGCTACTTAGTGAACGAATCAATGAATGAGTGAAACACATGCTATTTAATGGAATGCAATCCAAAAATGGTGTATGAAGCAGCTACTTCATGTAGGCACTGAGCTAAACTCTAGGATATCTAGTAAATTACCTATTGGTGTTCTGGCCGTGCCCTGGGCTTTGTTCTCAGTTGCCCTCTCACACCCCCACACCCTGGGCAAGCACATTCTTCCCAATGGCTTTAAATCACCACCTTTGTATGTAAGGATCACAAACATCCTCTCTGATCCCAAAACCACTTCACTCACTTTATTAACCCAGAATAAGACCAATAGGGAATATCACAATTTGGGAAACACAGTATCTAAAAGTAATTTGATACACTCTAGCCATGGTCTTGGAGTCTCTGGCTTGGCAATTTCAAGACCAAGATTTAAAGGGAACCCTCCTACTACATTTACAGAGATCCTTAAAATCCACACAAATGTGTATGTTAATAACAATACCCCAATTATACTTCACATTTATATAGTGTTTTATAGGAAAAAGAATAATTTTAAGTGCTGTCATGTTGTCACCATAGTACAGATATGAAAATTTGGGTTCAGAAAAGTTAACTGGGCTCGGTGCCTATCTCAGTGGCTAGGGCGCTGGCCACATACACTAGAGCTGACAGGTTCAAATCCGGCCTGGGGCCTGCCAAATGATGACAACTACAACCCAAAAAAAATAGTCAGGTGCTGTGACAGGTGCCTGTAGTCCCAGCTACTTGGGAGGCTAAGGCGGGAGAATCACTTGAGCCCAAGAGTTTGTGGTTGCTGTGAGCTGTGATGTCACAGCACTCTACCCAGGGTGACATAGTGAGACTCTGTCTCAAAAAAAAAAAAAGAAAGAAAAGTTAACTGACGTGTCCAAGTTCAAGGGCTGATATTGATATGTGTGGCTCTAACTATAACCTGCTTAGCATCGTCCTTCCTGTGCAGTGTGTTAAGCTGAGACTGGGAGCTCTAGGAAACAAGGAGCCTGAAAGGCTTTTTAAGAGGCCAGAAGAGTATGAAAGGAAGACTGATGTGGCCTGGTGGCCATGTCACCCAGGATGGCTGGAGGCCAAGGAGAAACCACCACATGGTCCAGGTGGACGGTGGCGAGGCCTGGTTCAGAGATGACATAGCAACACAGGCACGCTGGGGCTTGGTGCTACACGGAACTCGAGAACGAAGGAGAGAGTTCTTTTCCAAATGTTTTTAAAGTTTCAAAGCTTGGCAGTTAGAAGCAGAAAATCTGGGAATGGGAACAGGTTTGCAGGGAGCTGATGACCTTGGTTTTGGACATTGGGAAATGAGGCTGTGAGACCTCTGAGCATCTCTGAGCATTTTACCTTGGCAGGGAGGCTGGGTGAGAAGCAGCGTTATAAGGAAATCAGGGAAGAAGGTGAAAATGTCTCCCGGAGGCTGTGGTGATGCGCTGGGAGGGCGGTTACTGCAATTCCACCCACAGGACGCGTATCCAAGATGGGGCTGGTGCTGTGAGTAGGAGACAGGAGCAGTGAAAGACACGGAAGAATGGAGCAGAACAGGCGCCAGTGATGAGGGAGGGTCCAGGCAGGGCACCGTGGTTTGGAGGCACGAGGTAGTTTGTGCCAGTTTTTAGAGCTGGTCCTACAGGTGGCATTTTACATGCTCCTCTAGTCCCAGCTACCTGGGAGGCTGAGGGAAGAGTTCAAGGTCACAGTGAGCTATGATTGTACCACTGCACTCCAGCCTGGGCTACAGAGCAAGGCCCTGTTGCCACAACAAAACAACAACAAAAAGGTGCTTTCTGACTGGGAAATAATAGGAGGCAGATGGGTAGGCCAGGGACTAATCTTGGCGCCCCCAGAGCCATGCTCTTTAGATGACAACTGATTCCACAGGTGTAATGGCAATGGGCTGAAGAAAGGGGAGACATTTCCCTTGTGCAACGGAAGACCAGGAGAATCTCTCACTTTCCAGCTACGCTCCAGGTTTGCGTGGTGCCTTGGCCTGAGTTTTAGGTGAGATACTAATTCGTGTAATCTCACAGTTGCAGCAACATCAAACTTCCAGGCCCAAGTGATGCCTCAGCTTCCCAGGTGGCCAGGATGACAGGCACCCACCACTATACCCAGCTGATTTTTGTACTTTTCGTAGAGGTGGAGGTCCCGCTCTCAAACTCGTGACCTTAAGTGATCCTTCCACCTTTGCCTCCCAAAGTGCTGGGATTTTAGATGTGAGCCGCTGCACCTGGACCTTTCTTTTTTCTTTATATTTTTTTCTGATTCAGTATTTGACTCCTTCTCAGGGGTGGCCACTAAATCGTACCTGCAGCCTTAGGCCCTAGCCACAATAAAAGTGATTCTGTGTTGGCGCGCCAGGGTCCCTGCTGCTCCCCAGCCTCAATCCTCAATCTGGGCAATTGCACGAGTGTGGGATAGGAGGAGAGTGAGATGTGTTTGAGAGGACAGTCCAACCTCGAGATGCACATTTTTTGGATCCTGTCCTAGTATCAATGACGGAGGGAAATGCATGTATTTCCTATCATCAACCCTCTCAGTGGGGAACCATTTCTTCTTAAGTTGTTCTCGGTTTCCAGTAAAAATTTTCATAGAAGATCCAAGAAGAAAATCTAAGAAGATCTGGGTGTCTGTTTCGCAGCCTCCTTCTATGAGGAATGGGGAAGGGAGGTTCCAGCTCTTGGAAAAGCTTTGTAGCTTCTCTGTCTCCTTGGGCAGGAGCTGGGGTGTGTGCAGACACGGCTGACATCCAGTCTCAAGCTGACATGGTGGGAGGAATGTTTGAAGGATCGCTTGGAAAGGAACCGGCTTTTTCCTCGGTGTGCGAGTCAGGGTTCTCCAGAGAAACAGAATATGTATGTGTGTATACATATATGCGGGAGAGAGAGAGAGATTTTGAAGGAAAGATTGAGATTTATTTTAAGGAACTGGCTCAAACAGTTGTGGAAATGGCAAATCTAAAATGTGCAGGGCGGGATACTAAGCTGAAAACTGAGGCAGGGCCTCTACGTTGCAGTCTTGAGACACAATTTCTTCTTCAGGAAACCTGTCTTTGCTCTGAAGTCTTTCAACTAACGGAATGAAGCCCACCCCATTAGAGAGGGTAACGTGCTTTATTTAAAGCCCAAGGGATATGTGAATGATATCTGAAAATTGCTTTCACAGCAATAGCTAGATGTGCTATTGCTTGACCCAACAACCAGGTGCCCAGGCGTAGCGGAGTGGGCCCACAGAGTTGTAAATTCACCATTCACAGAAACACTAGGTAAGTGCTTTTGCAGGAACTACACCTTTGGACGTTGTGACTTCTCTCCCTTCCCGACATGCACAGGGGGATAACCCGCCCTGTGGTCCAGCCAGCTGAGGAACGGGGAGGAGAAAGGACAGGATATTAAGACCACATGTGGCCTGGGCCCGGAAGCGACCGCATCCCTCCTCCATCCCATCCGCCCTTCCTCCCAGTGGGGGAGTTGGGAGGACAGTTTAGTTGTGCACACAGGAATGGGAAATAAGCCTGTAGCCAGTGTCTGCCATGGAGGGGGGAGCCAAAGTGTCTGACTTCAGGGACCACTTTGCTGGTGGCTCTGTTAGCCAAGATAAGGCACGTAGCCGGGGACAGGTGTGACAGAAAGAGCACCTGTGGGGCCTGCAGGCCGAGGCGTCCTGCGCGCAGCCTGAACTGAAGGTCTGTAGTTCAGGAAGGACTTTGGCATTGGACAAAAATTTGGAAAATTTTTTGGCCTGTGGGTAGTAAGAGGAGAAAGTTTCAAAAAAGGGAGGCTGCACAGGGCAGCTCATATAAAAATATATATATATAGGGAAGTGGCCAATAATGTTAAATGTTACAGGAAAGTGAAGAAAATTTAGTAAACATTATTATTATACATTTACTAAACATTATTTGTTACTTAGTGATTATTTTCTGTCTTCCACATTCAAAGATCCTCTCGCAGACTGTTCTCCTTTTGGAAAAAATAGTATCTGGGTTCAAGATGGGGGCTAAGCACAGGCATTCACCTGCCTTCTCACCCAAGACACCGGGAAAATGAGAGCAAAGGAATCTGGTTCACGTATGAATCTATCATAACAAAGAGAATAAGAGAGTTTTCTTCTAGAAAGCAGAGCGGAGAGAGAAGACACTTGACATGGAGCAGAGGAGGCCAAAACCAGTCGCAGCCAACCTGGATCCAGAGAGGCTCCCATCTGGGGGAGCCGGGGAGGGCTGTGGGACTGGGGAGAGGGCCCCGAAACAGGAGGCATGAACAAAAGACCGCAGAAGAGGAAAGTGAGGATATAGAAGGTAAGAGAGAAGGAAGAAGAGAAGGGAGAGAAGACAGAGAAGGAAATTAAGGAGAAGGGGGAGGGGGAGAAAGGGGGGGGAGGGCTCCTTCCAACTGCAGGCTCTGAACTGTCCCCTCTGAGTGGCAGGAGCTCCGGCCACGGCTCTGAAGAGCACGAGTTCTGTCCCAGCCCTGCAGGGCTCTGCGGCGAGTGCCACCTGCCTGGGCGTTGTAACGCGAATGCTTCGCTGTCCTGAAAAACAGCGATGCCAGAGGCTCAGGGGCTGTCAGTGGAACAAGGAAAGGAGCGTGAGTTGGCTGGACGTCCAGGGGCGCCCAGACGAGGAACTAAATGTGCCCCTGTAACTGTGTCAGGAGGAAGGAAGGGTAACAGGAAGTTAACAGGCAATGTTTCAAGATGATAAGGCAACAAATACCATGTCCTGACATAAAAGTAATGTCAGAAGGGCTTGGGGCAGTTGTTAAAAGTGGCCCCCTTTGTGATGTGTGACCATCTCTAGAGTATTAAGGAGGACGGCCGCTTTTGTGTCTCTGTTATTTGACTTTTTTTAACCATGTATAAAATCTGTTAAGTGTTTTAATGCATAAAAGTGTATACACTGATAGAAGATCTCTAAGTAATATTGAGTTTTAAAAAGCATTTTACAGAATAATATATGCACCCCAATACCATTTATATAGACAAAAAGGAAATAAAATAGTTCCTGATGTTCTCTGGGTTCATACCTTTTAATTTCATACCACCCAGAGAACATCAGGAACTATTTCCATTCAAAGAAAATGCATATTCTGAAAACACTATGCATGAATTTCAACTTTTTGCATCAAAATAAACTCATACTAACTTGTTATAACATCTAAATGCAAACTAGTTTGAGGCACTAATACGGATAAGAAATAGGTTTTAAAGAGCCCCTATCAGAGCAACTTGAATTCTGCTAAAATTAAAGCCAGAACATAAAATTTACAGTGAAGCTTGAGTGGAACAATGCTGACGTCACTGATGGTTTATGAAAAGGTTAAGGGGACAATGTCCCCAAAGAAAGCAGCAGTTTACAAGTAGATAATTCATTTTAAGACAGGATGAGATAAAGTTAAAGATGAGGCCTACAGCAGCAGAACACTCACATCAATTTGTGAGGAAAAAGTTAATTTTGTTTGTGCCCTGATTGAAGAGGACCAGTGATTAACAGCAGAAACAGTAGCCGACACCACGGATACCTCAATTGGTTCAGTTACAAAACTGACTGAAAAATTAAAGTCTAGCAAACTTTCCACTTGGGGATGTCCAAACTGTTGCATGCAGATCAGCTGCAGACAAGAGCATAAATTTAATTGGGAATTTTCCAACAAGTGGGATCCAGATCCCGAAGCATTTCTGCAAAGAATTGCAACAGCAGATGAAATGTGGCTTCACCAGGACCATCCTGAAGGCAAAGCACAATCAAAGCAATGGCTACTGAGAGGCGGAAGTGGTCCGGTCAAAGCAACAGCTGACTGGTCAAAAGCAAACGTCACAACAATAGTTCTGGAGTACGCCCAAGGCATTTTGCTTGTCGACTTTCTGGAAAGCCAAAGAATGATAACATCTTATTACTTACTTACTTATTATGAATGTTTTGAGAAAGTTAGACAAAGCTTTATCAGAAAAACGCCAGGGAATACTTCACCACAGAGTCCTTCTCCTCCTAATGAGAGGAAGGAGTGACTGCTCTTCCTCTCATTAAACAAGGGCAATTTCGGGAAAGTATTGGGAAGTTATTAGGCACCCATCTCACAGTCTTGATTTAGCTCCTTGTGACTTCTTGACTTTTTTGTTTTGTAATCTTTAAAAATAAATCTGTAAAGGGTACCCATTTTTCTTCAGTTAATAATGGAGAAAAGGCTCAGTGCCTATAGCTCAAGCAGCTAAGATGCCAGCCACAAACACCAGAGCTGGCAGGTTCGAATCCAGCCTGGGCCCACCAAAAGACAACAACTACAACCAAAAAATAGCCGGGCGTTGTGGTGGGTTCCTGTGGTCCCAGCTACGTGGGAGGCTGAGGCAAGAGAATCACTTAAGTCCAGGATTTTGAGGTTGCTGTGAGCTGTGACGTCACGGCACTCTACCCAGGGCGACAGCTTGAGGCTCAGTCTCAAAAAGAAAAAAATAAATAATAGAGAAAAGACTGCTCTGACATGGTTAAACTCCCAGAACCCTGAGTTCTTTAGGGATGGACTAAATGGCTGGTATCATCACTTACACAATTATATTGAACTTTATGGAGCTTATGTTGAGAAATAAAGTTTGTGTTTTTCTTTTCTTTTTTTTTTTTGAGACAGAGTCTCACTATGTTGCCCTGGGTAGAGTGCCGTTGCATCACAACACACATCAACCTCAAACTTAAGCAATTCTCTTGCCTCAGCCTCCCAAGTACCTGGGACTACAGGCACCCCCCACCACACCTGGATATTTTTTGTTGCAGTTGTTGTTGTTTGGCAGGCCTGGGCCAGGCTTGAACTCGCCAGCCTTGGTGAGTGTATGGTGTATGTGTCTGGTGTATGTGTCTGGCTTCATAACCACCAGGCTACAGGCACTGCCCTATTTTTCTACCTTTAAATTCCATGAACTTTTTGAAGTCTCCTTGTATGCTTGGATATAAATGCACAGAAAAATCCCTGGAAAGATTCACACCAAACCCACGCCATGTTTCCCTCTGGTGAGAGGACAGGGTGGATGGCAGGGTAGGTAGACCCGGGCAGGGGCTCTCGGTCAACAGCTCAATGTAGCATGTGCAAATTCTCACAACAGTGTGGTCCTGGTTAAGGGGTTCTTCAGTTATTTGTAATGTTTAGTTTAGTTTTTTCTTTTTTTTTTTTTTTAACAACAACAGCAATAAAAATAAACCAAAAAGAAAACAGGGCTTATCGTTAATGGCTGGAAGTCATTCAAGCACTTTATTTTTATTACAGGCCAAACTGTAACTGCAAAGAATTAATCTCTAATAAAGCTATTCAGGCTCAGCGCCTATAGCTCAAGTGGCTAAGGCACCAGCCACATACATTGAGGCTGGCGGGTTCTAATCCAGCCTGGGCCCACCAAACGACAATGACAACTACAACCGAAACATAGCTGGGCAGGTACCTGTAAGTCCCAGCTATTTGGGAGGCTGAGGCAAGAGAATCACATAAGCCCAAGAGTTTGAGGTTGCTGTGAGCTGTGACACTACAGCTCTCTACCAAGGGCAACAGCTTAAGACTCTCTCGCAAAAAAAAAAAGAAGAAAAGAAAGCTATTCAGAGATCAAGGCAGGTTAAAGGGAAATCACGTGATCTTGGACCTGCTTCATGTAAAACTGGGTGCTACAGTGCGTGCCACTCAGGAGGCTGCCATGAGCTCTAGGCCACTCTTCTGAGCCCAGGAATTTGAGGCTGCAGTGAGCTGTGATCGTACCTGTGAACAGCCACTGCACTCCGACCTGGGCAATACAGTGAGACTCTTCTTTGGGGAAAAAAAAAATCCACATAAGGGCCGTTGTCAGTGCCAACAGTGTATGTACCTGCACTATTGATGGGCTTTCCTGACATCTGATGCTTTCTGTAACTTCAATTAGATAATGGCTCTGATGCCAAAACACCAGGCTAGCTCCCCAAGAAAATACCTGAGACTCCCTGATTTCTTTCTTATTCAAAATAAAACAAAACAAACAAAAACAATAATAGTGAATCCAGCATGCCCTGGTTCTTCTCAAATGCCCAGTTTCCCTGCCTGGCTATCTGATTCTCTGGGCCATCTTCCTGAGATGTTCCCCAGGAGCCTCTCTTGAAGTTGGGAAAAGGCTGAAATGCAAACAATGTAACCTAATCATCTTCACTCTCACATGAATCTGAGATAACAAAAAAAAAAAAGAAAGAAAGAACTATTATTTTCTGGAGGAGGGGGTAAGAGGAAGGGGGTAAGAGATGAGGACCAGCTCCCGGAGAAGAGGGAAACACATAGTGAAAACCATGTTCTAGTTTAGCCCCCTCCTTAGAAGCCACGATAAGGCAAATGTCTCCATCTTCCATGTTTACCACGAGGAATCATTTCTGGTTTAAAATCAACAAAATTGGCCAGGCGTGGTGGCTCACCCCTGAAATCCTAGCACTCTGGGAGGCCAAAGCGGGTGGATCCCTTGAGCTCAGGAGTTGGAGACCAGGCCAAGCAAGAGCAAGACCCCATCTCTACTACAAATAGGGTTAGAGTTAGGGTTAGGGCTGGGGCTAACCTCCCTGTAGTCCCAGCTACTTGGGAGGCTGAGGCAGGAGGATCACTTGCGTGCAAGAGATTGAGGTTGCTGTGAGCTGTGATGACACCACAACCCTCTACCTAGAGCAACAGAGTGAGACTCCTCTGTCCCAAAAATAAATAAATAAAGTCAATAAAAGCGACACGAATGTCTGAAGAGGTCATATGTCTCCTAGGTTTAGAAAACAAAGAAATAAAGCCATGGGTTCGGGTCCCGTGTTCAGTGGTCACTTTAAAATGTAATTCTTTTTTTTTTTCTGTGAGACAGTCTCACTTTGTCACCCTAAGTGCGATGGCATCACAGCTCACAGCAACCTCAGACTCTTGGGCTCAAGTAATTCTCTTGCCTCGGCCACTAAAGTAGCTGGAACTACAGGTGCCAACACAATGCCTGGCTATTTTTAGAGACGGGGGTCTCACTCTGGCTCAGGCTGGTCTTGAATCCATGAGCTCAGGCGATGCACCCTCCTGGGCCTCCCAGAGTGCTGGGATTACAGTTGTGAGCCACTGTAACCGGCCAAGATGTAATTCTTGAAATACCCATTTCTCATCATCTCCCACAGTCCAGAGTCAAAAGAAAGGAACTCCGGCCGTCCTGTGAAAAATATGCCACATAGGTATCTTGCAACATCGGAAATCAAGACAGACTCCCACAGCAAAGGCTTTGAGGAAATGGATGGAGCCTTGAGCATATCCAGACAAAATGAAGGCGTGAGGGGTATCTTTTTTTTTTTTTTTTTTGAGACAGAGCCTCAAGCTGTCACCCTGGATAGAGTGCCATGGCATCACTGAGGGGTATTTTTTTATGCAAATAGTTTTCCTTTTACAAAACAGTAACATGATTGCTATTATTAAAGCTAGAAAATCCTTCAGACCATCAAATATTTTTATAGATAAGGAAACTGAAGTTCAAAGTTGAAGAAATGGAAAACGACCTAGTTTCGGGGACAGACTTAGAGTGTTGATGGCAAGTCCTCACTGATCTGTTTATTCAGTAAGCCAACACACAGGGGGCGTTTACAAGCTCAATGTTGTGTTTGGCTCTCTAAATGGGCTGCGTGAGTGCCCCTCTGGGCACCTCTGATCAGTCACCACGCTCTGTCCTATTCAGGTGGCCATGTGAAGTGAATCCTACTTGTGGTCCCTAGACCTAGGTCTCTTTAATTAGCTCTCTTCTAATTTATTTAAAATGCAGTAAAAGTTGTTAGACTGGCTCAGGAGCACCTCAAAAATTCCAAGGCCAGTGACCTCCACCATGACCCACAGCACTGCTGGTGCTCATACGTGTCACATTCACTGTCCAGCTTCTTCATTTCACTGCCTTGGAAGTTCTCACATTAACTTCTCTAAGACCCCACAGCTCTGCTGGCCAGAGTGAAGGCTTGCCTAAGCTCAAGGCGAAAACTCAAAGGTCTATATCCCTGAACGCTGACAGCAGCAGCTCATCTCGGTCCTCTAAACATAGCTGTCCCAGCCAGCACAGGGTTCCCTGCTCAGCTTACAGAATCAGGATTCAGGTGAGCAGAGAATCACTGTGGGCACTCAAGCATTAAAGCAGCTTACAGCTGAGACAGAGAGAAGCGATTGAGGAGGAGGTAGGGAAGGTGTATCCAGAATTAATGACCCTCTTTACGGTGAACTTGACACCAAATGTGGCACTATCCCAATAGTCTACTTGTTACCGTGGCTATGAGAATATCCCCCAAGGCCTCTTTCAAGTATTCAATTACGCAACAAACATTGTCTAAGCCACCTCCTAGGCCCTGGGGAAAAGAGATGAGGACGTCCAAGGCCTCCGGAAACCTGCAGTCTGGAAAATGGAAATAAACATGTAAATAAATGCATGCAAAGGATTATGGGCCATTACAGAAGTAATTTTGAAATTAGAGCTCTCAATGAAGCAACCATATTGGAGACTAGGACAAGTTCCATTATTTGTAGACACAGTACAAGAAAATGCCATGTCCCTTACTAAAACATTATTAAGAAGTTACTCAAGGACAGCACCCATAGCTTAGTGGGTAGGGCACTGGACACATACACCAAGGCTGGTGAGTTTGAATCTGGCCCAGGCCAGCTAAACAACAATGACAACTGCAACAAAAAAATAGCCGGGTGTTGTGGCGGGGGCCTGTAGTCCCAGCTATTTGGGAGGCTGAGGCAAGAGAATCGCTTAAGCCCAGGAGTTTGAGGTTGATGCATGCTGTGAAACCACAGCACTCTACCATGGGTGACAGCTTGAGACTCTATCTCCAAAAAAAAAAAGTTACTTAAGAGGCTGAGCTTAGGAGTTCAAGGCTGTAGTTTGCAATTATCACACCCCTGACTTGCTGTGTACTCCAGCTTGGGCAACTTAGTGAGACCCCCATCCCTTGCAAAAAAGTTATTAAGAATTCCAAGGCTGGGTGCAGTGGCACAAGCCTATAATCCTAGCACTTTGGGAGGTCGAGGTGGATGGATTACCTGAGCTCATGGGTTTGAGACCAACCTGAGCCAGAGCGCGACCTCATCACTAAAAATAGCTGAGTGTTGTGGTGGGCACCTATAGTCCCAGCTACTTGGGAGGCTGAGGCAAGAGGATCACTTGAGCCCTGGAGATTAAGGTTGCTGTGAGCTATGACATCATGGCATTATACCGATGGTGTCAAAGTGAGACTCTGTCTCAAAATAAATAAATAAGTAAATAATACAAAGAATTTCAGGATTTTTTTCTGTCTTTTTTGGGTAAATAAACAAATAAAAATGTAAAAAAAATAAAAATACCCCATTCCTGGGCATCTACCCAGAAGGAAAAAAATCCTTTTATCATAAGGACACTTGCACTAGACTGTTTATTGCAGCTCAATTTACAATCGCCAAAATGTGGAAACAGCCTAAATGCCCACCAACACAGGAATGGATTAACAAACTATCGTATATGTACACTATGGAATACTATTCAGCCATTAAAAAAAATGGAGACTTTACAGCCTTTGTATTAACCTGGATGGAAGTGGAGCCCATTATTCTTAGTAAAGCATCACAAGAATGGAGAAGCATGAATCCCATGTACTCAAGTTTGATATGAGGACAATTAATGACAATTAATGATATGGTGGGGGTGGGGGAAGGGGAGAGCAGATAGAGAAAGAATGAGGGAGGGGTGGGGAAAGGAAGAGCAGAGAGAGGGAAGGAGCAAAGGGGGTGGGGTCTTGGTGTGTGCCACACCTTTTGGGGGCAAAACATGATTGTAAGAGGGACTTTACCTAACAAATGCAATCAGTATAAATTGGTTTCTTGTATCCTCAACGAATCCCCAACAATATATAAAAAAAAAAGACGGAAATTTTTGACTTACACATGGTTTCACAAAAATTGCTCTAAAAAATTATGAAAGCTAATCACAAGCCAAAATATACATTTGAAAGAATGAGGATGTGCCTCCATAATAAAAATAAAAGAAGAACTGTGAAAATGGAATATCAGAGGCTCGGCGCATCTGGCTCAACAGGCTAAGGTGCCAGCCATGTACACATGAGCTGGCGGGTTCGAATCCAGCCCGAGCCCGCCAAACAACAATGACGGCTGCAACCAAAAAATGTCCGGGCGTTGTGGTGGGTGCCTGTAGTCCCAGCTACTTGGGAGGCGGAGGCAAGAGACTCGCTTGAGCCTGGGAATTGGAAGTTGCTGTGAGCTGTGATGCCACAGCACTCTATCCAGGGTGACAGCTTGAGGCTCTGTCTCAAAAAAAAAAAAAAAAAATGGAATGTCAGAGATATCAACTGTCAAACTTAGTACTTAAGGAAATTGGACATTTCATATTTAATAACCTAATAGTTAAGCCACCTGAGAAGAGTTTTCTACATCACAGGAGAAAAGACTTTCTTGTTAAAAAGACAGGCATCCTTAAAAAGTAGATGAACTGAGTTTGCTGCCTGATTTTGTGTTCTTAGGTTCAAATGTTTTATAGTTCTGTGTTTTATATTCCTTTCCCCCACTCTCTTAGTTACTTTGAAGTATCGTGAAGGAGTCCAAGGATAGACACATTATTAAGAGAAGCTATTGAAATGGGTTTTAAGAGAATATTTTATGGAGTGTAGCTTTGCAGAGAGCAAAGTCACATTAGACAGGATATCCTTATTTGATAACGTTAGCTGATGTTTCACAGTTTATGAAGTTTTCCACTCATCGATTCTCACAGCTGTCTTGTGAAGTAAAGAATCAAGACTTTCAGTTTGTAGGTGAGGGAAGGGTGACTCAGAAGAGGTTGCTGTATGCAAGTTTCTTTAGTGTTTGCTAAGTGCTGAGGCACTACACTAAGCCCTTTATATTTAGAGCACACAATATTATCCTCACTGCATCCTCATGAGATAGGTCGCCATTATTATTATTTTCATGTTACAGATGAAGAAACTGAGACTTGGAGGGGGTCAAGTAATTTGCCTCAAATTGCATAATCAAGAAGCTTAAAGCCAGGCTTCAAACTCAGATAGTCTGTTTCAAAAGCGCAGATGATAAACTTGTATGCTCATAAGTAGCACTGGGAGTTCTCCAATGGAGTACACTTGTTACTTTTATTTGCTACTACAGGTCTTCTGACTTCTGGTCCAATTCAGGCTACTATTTATTTATGGGTCATGCATTAAGAAGGCTACTATTTTTTTTTAACGTGTTAGCAATTTCACCCTGATTTAGAATTTGTCACTTGGAGTCCACAGTGAAGTCATTGCATATGATTGAAATTAGGTCAACTAAATTCAGACAAAAATCCCTTATATTTATTAATTTTAAAAAATTATTGAGGCTTGGTGCCTGTAGCTCAGTGGTTAAGGCGCTGGCCACATACACCGAGGCTGGTGAGTTCGAACCTGGCCTGGGCTTACTAAACAACAATAACAAGGACAACCAAAAAATAGCCCGGCATTGTTGCAGGCGCCTGTACTCTTAGCTACTTAGGAGGCTGAGATAAGGGAATCATTTAAGCCAAAGAGTTTGAGGTTGCTGTGAGCTGTGATACCACAGCCCTCTACCAAGGGTGACATAGTGAGACTCTGTCTCAAAAACAAAAAATTATTTAAACTTTTTAGATGTGCTTATTAGCTAATAACCACGGGACACTTTCCATTGAATATATTGGAAAAAAACTCGCATCTTTTGCTGAAAGTGTACAAAACATTATTAAGAAGTATAAAAAAAAAAATCTTTCCATGAAACACGTGATTATATGAGTTCTTTTTAGACCATTATCTCTTCAGGGAGCTAACAATGATCAACAGTGACCGGAATGTTTTGTGTCTTCAATAGATCCAAGTCTCTCGCCCCATGGGTTCTTTTAACATTATACTTTGTAATTGAAAAGAGAACATGAGGCAGCGCCTGTGGCTCAAGGAGTAGGGTGCCAGCCCCATAAACTGGAGGTGGTGGGTCCAAACCTGGACCCGGCCAAAAACGAAAAAGAACATGAAAATGCCATACTTTATAACTCAGAAGAACAAAAAGCCCTTGCCTCGAGATCTTAGATAGGAAAGTGATTCAGTCAAAAATTTGGGCCTATGTGCACAGAGCTGTGATCCAAGTTAGAGTACTTGAGGTCAATGAGCAGAGAGCTTTGGGTAGAGGGTCATTTATGTATTTTTTTTACATAACTGACTGCATTTCAAAGCCACATTAGAAAGAATATTGGTTCATCTTTGGCTTTTTATGCGTGCCTCTTACCCTCTCCATTATGGATAATTGAGGTTTTAATATACAGTAGTGACATTCTAATAGATGAAGGAAGGGGGCAGTCCCTAAGGGCAATCTGAACTTCTGCTTAGTATATTTACTCTTGCTGTTTTCCTTCCTCCTCATTTGTAATTCAGGAGGCTCTCTGAGAAGAGACAGCAAAGCTTCTTAGATGGATGGAAGGACCATGAGCTGGGATACCAGGTTCTATGAAAAGGTCTGCTATTAAGTTTGCTCTGCTACCTTTCAGCAAATCTTTTGATCATGTTGTGCTTCAGTTTCTTCCTGCACTTGCTAAATGTACATAGCATGTATTTGAGTATTTTATGATTGTTATAGAGTATTTTAAATGTATGAGTGATTTATTGTTTCAGGCCAGCCGCTCAGGTACAAAGCAGAATCTGTTCCTTTGAGATGCTAGGATTAATGGCAGTCAACTAACCCCAAATCTTTCTGACTGCAGCAGCCATCTACTTGCTTCTTGTCCATCTGACACACTTTTCATTCTCTGAGCTACAGCTTGATGTGCTTTCGGGACATACTTTTCTGTCTCCTTTGTCTTCAGAAGTGAAATATGCCATTTTATGCACTCCTGATGCTTTTGACCCCACTTTGAAAAAATGAAGGCTTACTTTGGGGGTAAAGCTACTTTATCGGTCACATTGATTCCAAGAAGACAGGCAGGAGAGGTGATAAAATAAACAGTTATTTGGACTTGCTACTATAGTTCCTTTTTGAAGGTTTGGGCCAGCACCACTAGGGGCTTGAACTAAATTTAGTAGGGCACAGACTGTTTGGGGTTTTGGCAGGAAGTAGCAGTCAGGAATCATACTAAAAAGAGAGTACACAAAGTACATCTCCCCCACTGTGCCCCACCTTTTTTTTTGTTTTTGGTTACAGCCTGTCACATTAGGCAAGACATTCCTGTTAGCCAAAGGTGCCAAGCTGAAATTCTCAGAAGCTAATGTGTTGATGGGTAAGGAATGATTTTGTTCCCCATATGTAGATCACCACCGTGATTCTTAACTTGTGAAATCCCCAAAGTGCAATATGGAATTAACCAAAAAGTTTATTTCTTTTGACTTGAACTAAAATAAAATGCATTTACATTATTTCTGGTGCAGTTAAACTAAAATCATTTCCCAAGCAAACCTAGTACAGTATTATATTATTAGAGTTAGAGACCCCATGAACTATGTTATTTCTTAGTTGCTTGAGTTGCAGCAGGAAGAACTGCAGACACAGGAACACAGCGTAACCCTCAGTTTTGAAACGCTTCTAGGTCTCTTCGTGCTATAAATGATCAAAGAAACATCCGAGTAAATAACCACTCCGGGAGCTGAGTTCACATGAGGAGCGTTGGGTCCAACTTCCGTCTGTTAATTCAAGGAAACGAGGCAGCCAGGGATTCTAATTTGGGGTCGTCATTCTTGGGCAAGGTCATCAATACATCAAAACGCTACTTTTGCGTGCCCCAGGTGCAGTAGCTTCCACCAAAGGCAGAGCTGTCACTCATGCCTTCTAGAAACACGTAGCCAGCAACTTGTCACGCCCAAGGAACAGGACAGGCAGGTAGTGGCGGTGGAAAATGAAGAGGAAGGGATTTGGTGGCATCCTTTCTCGCTAGAGTCTTTCCGCAGAGCAGGGTGGAGGCCCTTGGGGTGGGGTTCTGGCTGGTCTGCTATAAACGCAAACTGGAAAGTACGTAGCTGAACTAGTAACAAGAACTGACAGCCTTCGCCTCTGGGAAGGACTTGGGTCAGTATGTACAGAGGGGATGAGACTCCCCCTCTTCACTCCCGGGCAATCCGCACGATCAGGTGAAGGTTCCGATGGGGACTGGGATGACAGTCGAGAGGTAGCGATTAAGGTGAGAAAAAACAGGGCGGCGCCTGTGGCTCATTGAGTAGGGCACTGGCCCCATATACCGAGGGTGGTGGGTTCAAACCCGGCCTCGGCCGAACTGCAAAACAGAAAAATAGCCGCACGTTATGGTGGGCACCTGTAGTCCCAGCTACTCGGGAGGCTGAGGCAAGAGAATCGCCTAAACCCAGGAGTCGGAGGTTGCTGTGAGCTGTGTGACACCACGGCACTCTACTGAGGGCGATAAAGTGAGACTCTGTCTCTACAAAAACAAAAAAGGTGAGAAAAAAGAGGTCCTTCGGGCACCACTTTGGGGGCGCAGGGAGGCTCCAGTTACCGCCTTAGGAAGTGATCGCCCCCGTGCTAAAAAAAATTAAAACCACCTCGGCTATTGCGGGAGGCCGAGGCCATGCCCGAGGCCGACTCCGGAGGCGGGAACGCGCGCCGAGCGAATGCGCGCTCCCTTTGTCCCGCCTCCCGGCCAGCCCGCTCATTGGATGCAGGGCGCGCGCCCGGAGAGAGCGCGCCCAGCCACTACTGCGTCTTCCGGGTGGAAACCGGCGCCGGCGGTCTGGCGTTCCGCAGGCGGAAGGGAGGGGGCAGGTGACAAGGCTGTGCTCCGGCTGCTCCTCCCCATCCCCCGCCTCGGCCCTGAAGGGGCTGGATGGACGAGTTGGGCGCAATGGCTCGAGCCCGGGAGGCGGCGGCAGCGGCCGG
>CAUYRH010076036.1:0-11709 GCA_963574655.1 Perodicticus potto | reverse complement strand
TCACAGCTCACAGCAACCTCCAATTCCTGGGCTCAAGCGAGTCTCCTGCCTCCGCCTCCCAAGTAGCTGGGACTACAGGCGCCCGCCACAACACCCGGCCATTTTTTGGTTGCAGCCGTCATTGTTGTTTGGTGGGCCTGGCCTGGATTCGAACCTGCCAGCTCAGGTGTACATGGCTAGAGCCTTAGCCCATTGAGCCACAGGCCCCGAGCCAATCAAAGAGTTTTGGTAGGTACACATGTCCAAGTAATCACCAGCCCAATCAAGACACAGTCTAGAAAGTTCCCTCATTTCCCTTTCTAGCTTATTCCCCTACCTCCATCAGAGGCAACGTCTCTTTTGATTTCTAACTCTATAGTTTTGGTTTTTTTTTTTTGAGACAGAGTCTCACTTTGTTGCCCTCCTTACAATTACAGGCGGGAGCCACCGCACCTGGTCTTCTATCCTTAGTTTTGCCACAGTACCTTTTAGGCCAGGTGCTGTGGCAGTCACCTGTAATCCTAACACTCTGGGAGGCTGAGGTGGGAGGATCGTCTGAGCTCAGGAGTTAGAGAGCAACCTGAGCAAAAGTAAGACCCCATCTCTACTAAAAACAGAAAAACTAACTGGGTGTTGTGGCACATGCCTGTAATCCCAGCTACCTAGGAGGCTGAGGCTAGGGGATTGCTCAAGCCCAGGAATTTGAAGTTGCTGTGAGCAATGGTCCTCTACCCAGGGCAAGAGAGTGAGACTTGTTTTTGGGTTTTTTTTTTTTTTGAGACAGAGCCTCAAGCTGTCACCCTGGATAGAGTGCTGTGGCATCACAACTCACAGCAACCTCCAATTCCTGGGCTCGAGCGAGTCTCCTGCCTCCGCCTCCCAAGTAGCTGGGACTACAGGCGCCCGCCACAATGCCCGGCTATTTTTTGGTTGCAGCCATCATTGTTGTTTGGCAAGCCCCGGCTGGATTCGAACCCGCCAGCTCAGGTGTACATGGCTGGCGCCTTAGCCTGTTGAGCCACAGGCGCCGAGCCCTGAGACTTGGTTTTTTTTTTTTAAAAAAAAAAAAAAAGGCCAGGTGCAGTGGCTCATGCCTATAATCCTAGCACTCTGGGAGGCCGAGGTGGGTGGATTGCTTCAGCTCATGTGTTCGAGATCAGCCTAAGCAAGATCAAGACCCTATCTCTACTATAAGTAGAAAAACTGGCTTGGTGCCTGTAGCTCAAGCGGCTAAGGCACCAGCCACATATACCAGAGCTGGTGGGTTCGAATCCAGCCCAGGCCTGCCAAACAACAATAAAAACTACAATCAAAAAATACCCAGGCATTGTGGTGGGCGCCTGTAGTCCCAGCTACTTGGAAGGCGGAGGCAAGAGAATCGCTTAAGCCTAGTGGTTGGAGGTTACTGTGAGTTGTGATGCCACAACACTCTACCTAGGGCAACAGCTTGAGGCTCTGTCTCAAAATAAATAAATAAATAAATAAATAAATAAATAAATAAATAAATAAATAAATGTAGAAAAACTCCATGAAGGCTATGTTAAACAGTTTGATGAAAATATTTCAGATTTTATGTGAAACCAGCACATTGTACCCCTTAATTGCACTAATGTACACAGCTATGATTTAAAAAAAAAAAAAAAAAGAGTAGAAAAACTGAGGCAAGAGGATTGCTTGAGCTCAGGAGTTGGTGGTTGCTGTGAGCTGTGATGATGTCATCGCACTCTACCAACAGTAACAGCTTAAGATTTGGTCTCAATACATAAAAAGAAAAGTCACCTTTTGTTAGGTTAGACTAATAGTTATGCCTGGGCATGGTGGCTCATGCCTGTAATCCTAGCAATCTGGGAGGCAGAGGCAGGTGGATTGCTTGAGCTCAGGAGTTTGAAACCAGCCTGAGTAAGAGTGAGACGCTCTCTTAAAAAAAAAAAAAATAGCCAGGAGTCGTGGCAGACACCTGTAGTCCCAGTTACTCAAGAAGCTGAGGCTAGATGATCACTTGAGTCCAAGGGTTTGGGGTTGCTATGAGCTATGACTGCAATTGCACTCTACCAAGAGTGACAAAGTGAATGTCTCAAAACAAACAAGCGATAATAAAAAATAATAATAATAATAGTTCTGGGCGGCGCCTGTGGCTCAAAGGAATAGGGCACCGGCCCCATATGCCGGAGGCGGCAGGTTCAAAACATAATAGTTCTCACCCAGGGAGAATTTTGTCTCCCAAGGGACCTTTCACAGCATCTGGAGGCATTTTTGATTGTCATTCTGAAGTGGTGCCGCTGACACTTCATGAATGGAGGCCAAGGATGCTGCTGCTAATAAATATCGCACAAGGTATCAGACAGCCTCCCAAAACATCACCAGCACCAAGGTTGAGAAACCTGGTTAGAGTAAGGCCCACCAGAATGATTATTTCAGAAGACCGCAGCCACACCCGGGGTGTCTGCAACATAAACAACTCTTATTTGGACTCCCAACAATGATGCTCAGTTATGAAACCACAAAGCTCTGAGTTGCAAGACCTGATGATAACCCTGTCTCGCCAACATGAGCAACAGACACTCAGGCCAGTGTTGGGGTGAAAGATGGGGCAGGATGACAAAATAGATTTACCTTCGTGCAGAGCTGTGTTTGACCACCTAGGAGGCCACTCGTCCCTTGTGTCAGAGGGCATGTTCATTGTCTGAGTGTTTAGAATGTCTCCAACTGAAAAATTGGGTTATTTTGTTTTGAGACTCAAACTAGGAAAACTCAGTTCAGTCCTTAGAGGTCCATGGTAGGTGCTCTGTCTGCAATTTTTTTGGATGCTCCTGTAGCAAACAATTTCTGTAAAGACTTCTTCAAGGACCTAGAAGATTCTTTTGCCTTGTTTTTGGATCTGGACAACAAAGTCCCAGGAAAAGATGGGCAAAGGGGAAGGTAAGAAACACCTGAAAATTCCATACTTACCAATAGGGGAGATCCAGGAATCACCCAAAGCAACCCCAGAAAAGTTGCACTTGATGGTCCCCTGGTGAACGGCCTGGAGAGAGAAACCAAGAAACAATCTCACCATGCTGATCCACAGCCCTCCTCCCCCTCAACAGAGGAAGGGCGCCAAGCCTCAACACACTGCCTCTCCTGAGCACAGAGAACTTCTGCCCACCCTTTCCAAACTCCCTGGGGATGAAAAGACTACAGATACCCACAGAGAGCTAGGCTAACTCTCTCCTGCTGCCATTTGCAAAACGAGTAGGAAATGTTTGAGCTTCTACCTTATTCACAGGGTGTCGGCAGCAGGTGTGTGGAGTGGGGGGCAGCCTTGAGTCATCTTAAGGTGGGATTGTCTGTGATTTCTCCCAAGGTGCCCTGGGGAGTTCCATGGGTACAGTCACCCCTGCCAAGTGGCAGGGACTGGAAGACTGTGAAATTCCCTCAGGACATCCTGGAGGGGAGAATGGAGGCTGGGGACTAGGGAGCGGCTCATGCTTCTCTGTTCCTTTTATTCATTTTCTTTTTCTTTCTTTTTTTTTTTGCAGTTTTTGGCCGGGGCTGGGTTTGAACCTGCCACCTCCGGCATATGGGGCCGGCGCCCCACTCCTTTGAGCCACAGGCGCTGCCCTTTTATTCATTTTCAAAGTAATGTATCTGTCCAGTAGCAGAAAACTGGAAACAATCTAAACATTTATCAGTGAGACACTATAAGGAAGTATGGTTATTTCCAGGGTACATGAGGAACTTCAAAAAAGAATAAGAAGGCCATTTACAGTCTGACATGTGAAAAAATCTCCAAGGTGTGTGTGTGTGTGTGTATATATATATATATATATATATACTTATACACCTTGTGTATATATATATATACTTCTCTGAGGTTGCTTTGGGTGATTCCTGGATCTCCCCTATTGGTAAGTATGGAATTTTCAGGCATTTCTTACCTTCCCCTTTGCCCATCTTTTCCTGGGACATTGTTGTCCAAGGTGTATACATATACACCTTGTATATGTATATATATAGAATATACTACATGTATATATATATATAAATATACTCTTTTTGTATATACTCTCTCTCTATATACACACACACACACACAATATACATATATACACATATACAGAGATTTTTTTTTTTTTTTTGAGACAGAGTCTCACTATGGTGCCCTTGGCAGAGTGCCATGTTGTCACAGCTCACAGCAACCTCAAACTCTTGGGCGTAAGTGATTCTCTTGCCTCAGTTTCCCAAGTTGCTGGGACTACAAGCACCTGCCACATGCCCAGCTATTTTTTTGTTGTTATCGTTGTTGCAGTTGTTTAGCTGGTCCGGGCCAAATTCGAACCCACCACCCTTGGTGTATGTGGCTGGCACCATAACCACTGTGCTACGGGAGCTGAGCCATCTCCAAGGTATATTGTTAACTTTTTTAAAAAGAAAGTTATAGGCTCGGCGCCTGTGGCTCAATGGGCTAGGGCGCCAGCCACGTACATCTGAGATGGCGAGTTCAAAACCAGCCCGGGCCCGCCAAACAGCAATGATGGCTGCAAAAAAAAAAAAGAAAGAAAGAAAGTTATAGTCCAGGCACAGTGCCTCATGCCTATAATCCTAACACTCTGGGAGGCCAAGGCAGAAGAATTGCTTGTCACAGCTCACAGTGACCTCAAACTCTTGGGCTCACATGATTCTCTTGCCTCAACCTCCCAAGTAGCTGGGACGACAGGCGCCAGCCACAATGCCCGGCTATTTTTAGAGACAAGGTCTTGCTCTGACTCAGGCTGGTCTCCAACTCCTGAGCTCCGGCAATCCACCTGCCTTGGCCTCCTAGAGTGCTAGGATTACAGACGTGAGCCACCACATCTGGCCTTGATTATTACATTTTTTGAATTTTGAATTGAGTAAATTGCTCAAGCTATAGAGAGCTAAAACAATAATGAATATCTGAACTTTGAGCATTAGTAATTAAAATCATGTCTTTTCCATCTGGCTTTTCCAGAAGGAACTGAAGTAGCCCCAGGTGATGAGAGAAGCTCCACCTCACAGAAAAATGACAGCCGGCTCAGCGCCTGTGGCTCAATGGGCAAAGGCGCCAGCCACGTACACCTGAGTTGGCGGATTCAAATCCAGCCCGGGCCTGCCAAACAACAATGATGGCCACAACCAAAAAATGGCCAGGCGTTGTGGCGGGCGCCTGTAGTCCCAGCTACTTGGGAGGCGGAGGTAAGAGACTCACTTGAGCCCAGGAATTGGAGATTGCTGTGAGCTGTGATGCCACAGCACTCTACCCAGGGTGACAGCTTGAGGCTCTGTCTCAAAAAAAAGAAATAAAAATGGCAGCTAACATCTGGGGACACAGCTATGGGAGGAGAAAAGCACGAGTATGAAATTCCTAATGAAATAATTAACTGAGGCAAGAATTACAAATTGACGTTGAAAGTATCGGGTGAAAGGTGGATGAGGAGCTGAACATCCACAGAGTGGAAAAATAACACCATTCCCATAACTTTCTGCCACAGGAAGAGACCATAACAGTTTAATAGAGGGATCGGGGTAGATCTAGACATTATGTGCCTCGTAATCTGATACAAAGTAAGTGCACATCACCCATGACAAAGGTCAGCAATGTTAGAAGGCCAGCTGTTCACTATCTTACGAGTCGCGGACCAAAGGCAGTCTATGCTGTCATTACTCAACCCAGCCAGCGTAGCGCTAATGTGGTCACAGGAAGTATGTAAACCTGAGCCTTCTCATAGAGCCTTGTTTATGGATGTTGAAATTTGAATTTCATGTGTCATAAAATCCTCTTCTTTTTTTCCTTACTTCCAGAGTCTTTTATTGGTCACTTACAGTTCAACACCAGATGCATACAGCATTAGCAAAGCACAAAGGTCTGTGCTTAGAGTTCAGTTTCCATCTAAAATAACCTGTGTCTCTTTCCATAGAGATTCTCTCCCGACTCACTAGCTCCTTATCAAAGGTGAGGATGGCTTTACTGGTGTGAACTAAAATAAAATCTTAAGCCACCACCCTCTCTCCCCCAGGCTGACTGACTGGACGTCCTCTTGACCACGGGGATTCCCTGAAACTGAGCTGCTAGCCAAGAGAAAGGAGATCAGACATACCCCATCAAGCCCCCTGTCTTCTTAGAGATGTCCTTTATGACTCATTAACAGGCCTAAGGCTATGCAAGACACATCTGCAGGTCCTCAATAAACACAACAAACCACTTCCACTGGGGCACATGTCCTGTAGTTTGTCTCTGATTAAGAAACCTTTACCTAGGGCGGCGCCTGTGGCTCAGCGAGTAGGGCGCCAGCCCCATATGCTGAAGGTGGTGGGTTCAAACCCAACCTTAGCCGAACTGCAAAAACAGAAAAATAGCCAGGCGTTGTAGTGGGCGCCTGTAGTCCCAGCTACTCGGGAGGCTGAGGCAAGAGAATTGCCTAAGCCCAGGAGTTGGAGGTTGCTGTGAGCAGTGTGACGCCACGACACTCTACCAAGGGCAATAAAGTGAGACTCAGTCTCTACAAAAAAAAAAAAAAGAAACCTTTACCTTAACTCAGCATTCCTTTTTGCTGACTCCTGGTCTATTTGAGCCTACCTCTTTCAGCCAATTGTCAACTAAAGAATCTTTAAACCCACCTGTAATTTGTAATAAACACTTTCCAACACATACGTAAGTGTAAGTATTCCCATAGGACAAATTCCCGGAAGTGAAGTTACTGGGTCAAAGGGCATGTACATTTTAAAAGTTGACAGATACTGCCAAATTGCCATTTTACAATGATTTCCCAGGCTCGGCGTCCGTAGCACAGCGTTTATGGTGCCAGCCACATATAGTGAGGCTGACGGGTTCAAACCCAGCCTGGGCCTGTTAACCAACAAAGACAACTGCAACAAAAAAATAGCTAGGCATTGTAGTGGGCACTTGGAGTCCCAGTTACTTGGGAGGCTAAGGCAAGAGAATCGCTTAAGCCCAAGAGCTCGAGGTTGCTATGAGCTGTGACGCCATGGCACTCTACCAAGGGAGACATAGTAAGACTGTGCCTCAAAAACTAAATGAATAAAATGATTTACCAATTTTGATTCCCATCAAAAGTGCATGCACAAGAGCCCTTATTTCCCTGACTTTTTACCCAAGCTGGGTGTTGCCAATCTTTTAAATATTTACAAATCCTATGGATCTGCCTTACTAGTAAAAGTTGGAGAAATTTTTCATGGTTATTATTACTACTGACTTAATCTTACTCACATGTACCTGGTGCAATCCAAAGTATATTTAGTATCAGATGAATACTGATAGTCAGTTTTTTGTCCAAAATCTTAAGAACAAAGTCATCTTCTTTTTTACCTTATGAAGTTCGAGACCAATGGCAGCTGCCATTTTTCCTCCATAGGATTCTGAGAAAATGTAGAATGGAACCGTCTAGCAAGAAAAAGAATTTACAGAACAATAAACATCCTGATTGCTTTGAATTCACACAAATTAACTTCAAATATCTACTGTTGAGTAAATGCCAGAAAAAAACAAATCTTTTGTCTCTTCTCCTTTATCTGATTATCAAGTCTGGTAGAATATTGATTCTAGGGTCATTCTTTCAAGGTAAAAACCACCTTTAGGCTGGGAGTGGTGGCTCATGCCTGTAATCCTAACACTCTGGGAGGCCGAGGCGGGTGGATTGCCTGAGCTCACAGGTTCGAGACCAGCCTGAGCAAGAGTAAAACCCCGTCTCTAAAAATAGCCAGCATTGTGGTGGATGCCTATCGTCCCAGCGACTTGGGAGGCTGAGACAAGAAAATCGCTTAAGCCCAAGAGTTTGAAGTTGCTGTGAGCTGTGATGCCACAGCTCTCTACTGAGGGTGACAAAGTGAGACTCGTCTCAAACAAACAAACAACAACAAAAAAACATCTTTAGCAATGATAAAAACAAAAGCCCACAACTCAATCTTGGGAGTAAAAAGGTTTTTTCTGAAATCATCTGGGTATTAAACTCTTGGTTAAGGGTGGTGCTTGTGGCTCAGTGGGTAGGGCGCTGGCCCCATATACCTAGGGTGGTGGGTTCGAACCTGGCCCCGGCCAAACTGCAAAAAAATAAAAATAGCTGGGTATTGTGGCGGGTGCCTGTAGTTCTAGCTACTTGGGAGGCTGAGGCAAGAGAATCGCCTAAGTCCAAGAGCTGTAGGTTACTGTGAGCTATGATACCACAGCACTCTACCGAGGGCGACAAAATGAGACTCTATCTCTAAAAAAATAAAAATAAAAAACTCTTGGTTAAGCTTACGTTTATTCTGATGGATGTAGAGTTGCTATAGCCAGCCCTTTTAGCTGTTCCTGAGTCTTTGCTTACCTGGAATTCTTTGTGGCAATCAAAGAAGGTCTTCAGGAGAACCATCATGTCTGAAGCCACTGTAGCGAGATCCTTGGCATATGCGGCACTGTTGTTCACATAACTGAACCCGGTGCCCACAGGATTATCCACAAACAGGAGACTGGCAGCTTGGAGCTACGCGCCAGAGAGGAAAACCAAATGTTGCAGCTCCAGTTGTCACAAATTATCTTTTTATTTATTTATTTTTTCTTGGAGAAGAGGTCTCTGTTACCCAGGGTACAGCATGGTGGAGTAATCATTGCTCACTGCAGCCTCTGACTCCTGGACTCAAGCGATCCTCCTGCCTTAGCCTCCTGAGTAGCTGGGACTACAGGTGTACACTCCCTTGCCCAACTACCAGTGATTTTTTTTTTTTTAGTCAGTCTCACTCTGTTGCCCTAGGCTAGAGTGCTGTGCTGTCATAGCTCACAGCAACCTCAAACTTCTGGGCTCAAGCAATCCTCTTGCCTCAGCCTCCCAAGCAGCTGGGACTAAAGGCTGTCGTGTCATGAGCCACAACACCCAGCTAATTTTTCTTTCTTCTTTTTTTGAGACAGAGCCTCAAGCTGCACCCCTGGGTAGAGTGCTGTGGTGTCATAGCTCACAGCAACCTCCAACTCCTGGGCTCTAGCAATTCTCCTGCCTCTGCTCCCAAGTAGCTGGGACTATAGGCACCCACCACAATGCCCGACTATTTTTTGGTTGCAGCCATCATTGTTGTCTGGCGGGCCTGAGCTGGATTTGAACTTGCCAGCTCAGGTGTATGTGGCTGGCGCCTTAGCCACTTGAGCCACAGGTGCTGAGCCTATTTTTTTTTTCCTATTTTTTTTCCTTTTTTTAATAGAGAGATGCGGTCTCACTCTTGCGTAGGCTGGTCTTAAACTCCTGAGCTCAAGCGATCTACCTACCTGGGCCTCCCAGAATGCTAGGATTACAGGTATGAGCCACTGCTCCCTGCCCTACCAGTGACCTTTTGATCATTTTATACCTCTTTAGCCAAGCTTAACAGCATAGTGATGATACCCTGTTGTTAGAAGAGCTTTTTAAAAAATAAGTAACAGGAACATAGACTGCAGCAAAAAAAAAAGAAGAGGTAAGAAAGACTTAACACATAGGGTGATGCCTGTGGCTCAAAGGAGTAGGATGCTGGCCCCCTATGCTGGAGGTGGTGGGTTCAAACCCAGGCCCGGCAGAAAACTGCAAAAAAAAAGAAAGAAAGAAAGACTAACATATATATGGTGATCAAAGAATCTAAACTGTCACTTTTCATACAATATAAATGCACTCAAGGCAATACACGAGTGCAGGTGGAATCATGCAGGCACAGTCTGTGCACTAATGAGGCAACAGAACACTCAAGGTCTGAACACCACTCATGTTTTCTTCAAGATGAATCCAACTTCCTTCTACATTGTGCTGGCTTCCCCATACACTTCAAGAATGCATTTTATTCTAATACCTTTTCCAAAGAGGCTGAGAGTTATATTAATAAAAGTTTACAGCTCGGCGCCTGTGGCTCAATGGGCTAAGGCGCCAGCCACGTACACCTGAGCTGGTGGGTTTGAATCCAGCCCAGGCCCACCAAACAACAATAACGGCTGCAACCAAAAAAATGGCCAGGTGTTGTGGCGGGCGCCTGTAGTCCCAGCTACTTGGGACGTGGAGGCAGGAGACTCGCTTGAGCCCAGGAATTGGAGGTTGTGGTGAGCTGTGATGCCACAGCACTCTATCCAGGGTGACAGCTTGAGGCTCTGTCTCAAAAAAAAAAAAATAAAAGTTTACAAGTATGGGTGGCGCTTGTGGCTCAGTGGGTAGGGCACCGGCCCCATATATCAAAGGTGGTGGGTTCAAACCTGGCCCCAAACAATAAAAAAATAGCCGGGCATTGTGGCGGGCACCTGTAGTCCCAGCTACTCATGAGGCTAAGGCAAGAGAATCACTTAAGCCCAGGAGTTGGAGGTTGCAGTGAGCTGTGACGCCACCTGGGCCTGATTTTTTTTTTTTTCTTTTTTGAGACAGAGTCTTGCTCGCCTGGGCCTGATTAACCAAAAAAAAGAAAACTACAAAATTTAGGCTGGGCACGGTGGCTCACACCTATAATCCTAGCACCCTGGGAGGCCGACGTGTGTGAATTGCTTGAACTCAAGAGTTCAAGATCAGCCTGAGCAAAAGTGAGACCCCATCTCTACAAAAATAGTCGAGTGTTGTGGTGGATGCCTGTAGTTCAAACTACCTAGGAGGCTGAGGCAAGAGGATCGCTTGAGCCCCAGAGTCTGAGGTTGCTGTGAGCTGTGATGCCACAGCAGAGTGTCTAGGGCAACAAAGTGAGACTCTGTCTCAAAAAAAAAAAAAGTTTACATATGAAGGAATCTGGTGATGACATGTCCGCAGCCATGATAATTCCCTACTGATCAGGAAATTAAAGCCTAGAAAGAGCCCAGGACGTGTCCAGAGTCACAAAATTGGATAGGTGATGGCAGCATCAGGACAAGGGCCCGGGTCCCCTCACACCTTTCTTGGTAGAGGATGCACGTGTTTCATCATACTGCTCTTTAGTTCTGCGAGGCTTGAGGACAAGCAAGTGGGGCACTCTATTACTGTTGTTAGAAGTGACACTAATCACTTCTAATTAAGGGTAAGGATGCTGAGGGTAAGGGAGTCTGCCAGAGAGGGGTTAGAGAAGGAAAGGATGCTAAGAACTGGGGGTGGGGTGGGGTGAGATGGGAGGGGCTGAGGGATGAAGTCTGGCTGAAGTCAAGACGCAAGGCAGTAACCCAGGGGAGAGAGAAAAGGGTTGGAAGCTGCGGTCAGGGCTGAGACCTTGGAGTCTGATACTGCAGAGATGGCCAACAGGGGGTTAATGCCTGGTCCTGGGTGTCCGCTGGTGTGGGATGATGGAGACAAAGATCATCGAATTGGAAAAGGCAAGAGAAACTGGTGACTAATAAACTGTCCTGAGAGGCTGGAAGTGGTATCTCCCACCTGTAATCCCAGCATTTTAGAAGGCCAAGGTGTGAGAATCACTTGAACTCGGGAGTTCAAGACCAGCCTGAGCAAGCGTGAGACCTTGGCTCTATTAAAAATAGAAAAAGGCTCGTTGCCCATAGCTCAGTTGTCAGGGTGCCAGCCACATACACTGGGGCTGGCATGGGTTCAAACCCGGCCTGGGCCTGCTAAATGACAACTACAACAAAAAAATAGCCGAGTGTTGTGGTGGGTGCCTGTAGTCCCAGCTACTTGGGAGGCTGAGGCAAGAAAATAATTAAGTCCAAGAGTTTGAGGTTGCTATGAGCTGTGATGCCATGGCACTCTACCCAGGGTGACAGCTTGAGACTCTGTCTCAAAAAAAAAAAAAAGGAGGTAAAATCTCCATCTTTTTTTTTTTTTT
>CAUYRH010076035.1:0-35884 GCA_963574655.1 Perodicticus potto | reverse complement strand
TGTCAATCAAGAATTGTATATTTAGGCTCGGCACCTGTAGCTCAAGCAGCTAGGGCGCCAGCCACATGCAGCAGAGTTGGCAGGTTTGAATCCAGCCTGGGCCTGCCAAACAAAAATGACAACTACAACCAAAAAATAGCTCTGTGTGGTGGGCACCTGTAGTCCCAGCTACTTGGGAGGCTGAGGCAAGAGAATCTCTTAAGCCCAGGAGTTGGAGGTTGCTGCGAGCTGTGATGCCATGGCACTCTACCCAGGGCAACAGCTTGAGACTCTGTATCAAAGAAAAAAAAAATAAAAGAATTGTATATTCAGGCTTGGTGCCCATAGCACAGTGGTTATGGTGTCAGCCACATACACTGAGGCTGGCAGGTTTGAACCCAGCCCGGGGCCGCTAAACAACAACTGCAACAAAAAAATGGCCCGGTGTTGTGGCGGGTGCCTGTAGTCCCAGCTACTTGGGAGGCCGAGGCAAGAGAATTGCTTAAGCCCAAAAGTTGGAGGTTGCTGTGAGCTAAGATGCCATGGCATTTCTACCAAGGGTGACCAAGTGAGACTCTATCTCAAAAAAAATAAAAATGAAAAGAAAAAGGAAAGAAAAGAAAAGTAGAAGTATTAAACTTGCTATTTGAATATGAATCAATTTTTGTTAGCATTTGTCTGTTTTCTGGCATTAATCTCCTAGAATACTTGGATTTTCCTCGGTAATATAGAATCTCTAATACTCTATTCATAAGGAGCCCCTTTTGATCACACCTGAATTTATCCTAATAAGGTGACTTAGCTTAGGGCTCCTAGATAACCTCTGGATGGGGCTGTTCACGAGAAAGAACAAATGATTAGAGAGTTACTTCCTATCTCATTCCTTAACCTCTGGAGGATTGGTGGCTGGAGATTAACTTCTGTGAAAACTCTTGGACGATAGATCTGATGAACACATCCACCTGCCAGGAGGGTGGTAGACCCTAACTCCACAGGGCAGAAGGTCCTGTATTCAGGGCCCTTCCGGATCTCAGCTATGTATCTCTTCATCAGGCTGTTCATTTGTATCCTTTTCAATATCCATCATGATACACTAATAAATGTATGTAAATGTTTCCCTAATTTTGTTAGCTATTCTAGCAAATTATTGAGCCTGAAGCTTGGGTTGTGGGAACTTCCAAGTTATAGCTGGTTAGTTAAATGTCTGAGTGTCCTGGACTTGCGACTGGCATCTGAAGTGGAGGCCAGTCATATGCGACTGAACCCTTAACCCGCAGGGTCTGCATTAACTCTAGGTAGTGAGTGTCGGAATTGAAATAAGTTATAGGACTCTAAGGTGGTGCTTGCGGAGAATTGGTTATTGGTATTCCAAGCACCCTGGAGCATGATGTTAGCATAAGAAGAGAAATTAAATCGGTGGGACAAAAACATACAAATACACAAATATGTCACAACAGACTTATTTCAATTCCTTGGGAGAAAATATAAAACATAAAATACTTTTTATAAATCAGCTATGCATTTGAAATAAAACAAAGTCAGACAGTTATATCATACCTTATACAGAAATAATGAACTCCAGATGGATTAATTTTGTAAATGTAAACAGTAATCACTACTAAGTATTAGAAACAGATTTAGGAGAATGTATAAAATTGGGACAAGGAGGTCTTTGTAAGCAGTCCAGAAACCATAAAAGAAGTGGTGGTCTTCTTTGATTATATAAGAAAGCTGGTGTTGGGCGGTGCCTGTGGCTCAAAGGAGTAGGGCACCGACCCCATATACCAGAGGTGGTGGGTTCAGACCCCCCTCCAGCCAAAAACTGCAAAAATAAATAAATAAATAAATCTAAAAAAAAAAAAGAAAGAAAGAAAGCTGGTGTTGGGAGAAGTGTAACCTAAGACATTGCAGTACACTTCTTTTTTTTTTTAGAGGTGTCAAGTGGCTAATTTGTTATTTATTGGATTCATATTATCTCCTTTTTTTTTTTTTGATAGGGTCTAATAAAACTCCATTCTTCTTTAGTTGTGAAGAAAACTTTGTAAAATTAATCAGAAACAAATTTTTTGTTTTTCCAAGTAGAGTCAAATGATCTATTATCGCACAAAAGTTTTATAGGTACACAAAGTAGAAAGGCCACAGATCTTTTCTTTTAATTTCATTAGTATTGTGAGAAGATTACTTCAAACAGCAAATTTCATTTCAACTTTTCTTCTCCCTTACAAATCCAAGTAAAAAAACAAGTTTTAACAATTATAGAAAAATTGGCCAGACATGGTGGCTCACTTCTGTAATCCTAGCACTCTGGGAGGCCGAGGCGGGAGGATTGCTTGAGCTCAGGAGTTTGAGACCGGCCTGAGCAAGAGTGAAACTTCTGTCTCTACTAAAAATAGAAAATTAGCCAGGCATAGTCATGGGCACCTGTAGCCCAGCAACTTGAGAGACTGAGGCAGGAGAATTGCTTGAGCCCAAGAGTTTGCCGTGATCTGGGCTGAGGCCACGGTACTCTAGTCTGGATGACAGAGAAAATTGAAATACTTTAAAATCAGTATTGCAGGGACAGTGCAGTTTCTGTCTCAGAAACAAAAAAAAAAAAGAAAGAAAGAAAAAGAAAACAATTATAGAAAAATGAGCCATTACTAAGGTGAAATCACTTTAATTATCAGTAAGAAGTTCTTCAATAGCTATATAATATTCACTCATGTTACTTCTCTTTTCTAAAAATTCCTTTTCAGATACTGTGGAGATGTGCTTCCAGATGACATCATTAGTACAGGTAATGCTTTAAACTGAAGACCAAAACCATAATTTGTTTTGTCAGTGTCAATGATGGTGAAGGACGTCATCCTAGCGGTTATTATTATTCATTTTTTAAAATTAGGAAAACTAAGACCAGATGTAACTTGTTAGATTTTAAATGCAAAGAATTATTTATTTACACTTAAAGATTTATGCCACCAACTGCTTACACTAAAAGTATGTAGGCTCTTGGTGTTTTTGTTTGTTTGTTTTAAGACAGAGTCTCACTTTGTCACCCTTGGTAGAGTGCTGTGGTGTCATAGCTCACAGCAACCTCCAGCTCTTGGGCTCAAGTGATTCTCCTGCCTCAGCCTCCTAAGTTGCTGGGACTACAGGTGCCCACCACAATGCCTGGTTATTCTTAGAGACGAGATTTTGCTCTTGTTCAGGCCGGTCTCAACTCCTGAGCTCAAGCAGTCCACCCGCCTCGGCCTCCCAGACTATTAGGATTACAGGTACGAGCCACTGCACTAGGCTGCCATTCTCCTTCTGTACGGTGTATGCTTCTTCTACAAAGAGCACTGTATATTTATTTATTTGTTTGCAGTACACTCTTAATGTCCCACTGGGACTTCCTGGGAAAGAAGGTGGAAAGAGTCACAGTCACACAATCTTCTCTCCCTAATGCCCAATGAAATGAACAAATCCACCACCATCGCGGCCAATATACACAGCTAAAATTACTCCAGCGACAATCAACTTGAAAGGTGATCAAACATCTGACATGCATTTTGAAGAAGATTTGAAATAAAACATACAAACCTTAACATTGTTTGGATTTCATAATTTGTGTGCTGATTCTCTTGAATTTTTAAAGTAGACAATCGTATCATTTATAATAATGACAGTTTCTTTCTCTTTCAATCCTAATATGCACATCTAGGATTATATCAGTTATAATTTTTGTGTACTCCCCTAATATATTTATGTGTATATACTTTTGTAATAAAAAAATATTTTAAAGAAATCATAGAAAGGAATTTCCCATAGCTAGATAACATAGATCCCAGCAAATTCCATGCATAATGAATCAAAAGGGCCCATGGCTCATCCTGTTATTATGAAATTTCAGACACCATGTTGGGGGGTAAGATAATTAAAGATTTCCAAAGAGAAAAATTTGAAGGTAAACCCTGACAGAATAAAAGCCAGATGCATAATTTCTAAATTATTAGAAGAAGATGCAAGGAACCCCCCCAGCAATGAATCTTTAAAAATCAGAAAAGAAAAAGAAAGGCAAGAAAATATGGTATATAGGAAATACAAGGTTACATATGTGATGATAATAAACCCAAACATAGCAGTAATTATAATAAATATGAATAAGTTTAATTATAGCAATAAATGTCAGAAACTCTTAGATTGGGTTAAAAATGTGGTTTATGCTATTTCCAAGCTGTGTGCATATATCTAAAACAAAACAACACAAACATGTTAAAGAGAAATATGTTCTACACAAATGCTAATAAAAATAGAGCAAGCAAAACATTATATAACAAAAGAGACTTTCCGATGAAAGAGGCAGAGGCAGCATCACACAGCGATAAAATGCATCTAAAATGAGTCATGGATAATTGTGTACCTAAAGGGGTAGACCCAAGTTATATGGAGCAAAATGTTAACTATAAAGGGAAATTGACAGTCACAATTCATTGAACAAACACTCGTCTTTTCTTGTATTTGAATAGAACATAAGCCCCCATCTTTGAGAATAGAGAACCTAAAATCTGAGATGTAAGGATCTCCTTCTAAAAAGGAATCTGCTTGAATTAAAGGTGACCTGTAAAGCAAGTCACCTACACATAAAATGCAGTAGCTGGACCGTAAAGAATGCCTTCCTCTGAGAACCTGGATTTACGTAACAAAAACAGTGACAAAAAATTATTTGTGAAAACTCAGGTCAGGGCAAATGTTGCAAGTGAGATTGAACTCGGCTATACTTTGCATTGGATTGTAAGTGATAGATTTCCTTTTGTGTTTTTTAGCCATTTTTTTTTTTTTTTGGCAGAGTCTTACTCTGTTGCCCAAGCTAGATTGCCATGGCATTATAGATCACAGCAACCTCAAATTCTTGGTCTTAAGCAATCCTCTTGTCTCAGCCTCCCTAGTAGCTGGGACTACAGGTGCCTGCCACAACACCCAGCCAATTTTTCTGTAGAGAAGGGGTCTCATTCTTCCTCAGGCTCATCTCAAACTCCTGAGCTCAAGCAATCCACTCTTTCTTGGCCTCCCAGAGTGCTGGGATTATAGGCGTGAGCCACGGCCATTTGATACAAAGAAATAAAGATTCACTTGTAAATCATTTTACTCAGGAGTCTGTCTTTTCTCATAGGAAATGTAAATCTTTCTTCTGTATGGGCATCAAGATCTGTGATAAATATTTAGATAATGAAAAAAAAATTTAATGGTGAGAAGTCATAAAGCATTGCAAATGCAGAAAATGATAATTTTCTTGAAATGCACTTGCTAATTTCTGTAGATGTAACTGAGTTTAAAATGAACTTTTTTTTTTCTTTTTAAACTTTTGTTTAAGTGTGTGAAACTCAATCCTTGTTTCATACATTCTAAAAACTTAGTGCAAGGCCAGGCGTGGTGGTTCTTGCCTACAATCTTGACACTTTGGGAGGCCAAGGCAAGAGGATTATTTAAGGCCAGGAGTTTGGGATTAGCCTGGGAACATAGCTAGACCTTGTCTCAAATAAATAAATAAATATTGAAAAAAATTAAAGTTCAGTTCAATGTCTAATGTATGTGTAGTATTCTGAAGTAGCTGTTACGCATTTCTGTCTTCCAGTTACGATGATAAATAATAAACACTAAAAGTTTCTGGCTCAGCGCCTGTGGCTCAACGGGCTAAGGTGCCAACCACGTAAACCTGAGCTGGCGGGTTCGAATCCAGCCCAGGCCGCCAAACAACAATGACGGCTGCAACCAAAAAATGGCCGGGCGTTGTGGGGGGCGCCTGTAGTCCCAGCTACTTGGGAGGTGGAGGCAGGAGACTCACTTGAGCCCAGAAATTGGAGGTTCCTGTGAGCTGATGATGCCACGGCCCTCTATCCGGGGTGACAGCTTGAGGCTCTGTCTCAAAAAAGAAAAAAGTTTCTGACAGTTTTTAAGCTAAAATATAATGTAAAACTTCATTTCTTTCCCATGCCAATAACCAGGTTAATTGCTCTTTGAAATAATGAGATAGAAGATATTTCTTAAATACCAGATTGGCAAGAATTTAAAGATTTGTTGGTGAAGGCGAGATAAATGGGTATCCCTGTACGTGGTTGTTAAAAAGACAAATTGGTAGTTCAGAACAATTTGGTAGTGTCTACCCAAGTTTTAATTTTAAGATAGATGTCTCTACTCAAAACTTAAATATCAAACTAAGAGAAATACTTGCTGCTTGGCAAAAACAGGCATATATGAGCCTATTCATGCCAGCATTATTTATAAAATCAAAAAAGATGCAATTGTCGGCCGGTGCCTGTGGTCATTGAGTAGGGTGCCGGCTCCATATACTGAAGGTGGTGGGTTCAAACCCAGCCTCAGCCGAACTGCAAAAACAGAAAAATTGCCGGGCGTTGTGGCGGGTGCCTGTAGTCCCAGCTACTCGGGAGGCTGAGGCAAGAGAATTGCTTAAGCCCAGGAGTTGGAGGTTGCTGTGTGCCGTGTGCTGTGTGACGCCACGGCGCTCTAGGCACTCTAATGAGGGCGATAGAGTGAGACTCTGTCTCTACAAAAAAAAAAAAAAAAAAAAAAAGACAATTGTCTCAAAAATGTGTAGAGGGGCAGTGCCTGTGGAACAAAGGATTAGGGCGCCGGCCCTATATGCTGGAGGCGGTGGGTTCAAACCCAGCCCTAGCCAAAAACAGCAAAAAAAAAAGAAGTGTCAATAGGGTGTCATTAAATAAGTGTGTCCAAGCTCAGGGATACAATGCAGCCTTTAATGAGAAGAAAATGGACAGTGACGGGAAGACCCACAAGACTCATTTTTAGGCAGAAGCATGTTGCAGAGAAAAATTTGTAAAAACACTTACAATCTATTACACATGTGTGTGCATGCTTATAGATATATAAATAGGCACAGAAAGAGATCTGAAAAGACACACATCAAATTGCTATCCCTGGACCTAGGGATGGGAGAGGGGGTACATTTCTTATTTTACTACTTTTCCCTCACCTGTCATGCCCAAGCTGTTTTTTAACATATACCTTAAATCAGCGGCCAATAGGGTGACATCTCTCCCACGGCCATGCGCATAGCCAAGGCACAGAGGAAGGCAATGTCTCCTCTCACCAGGACACCTAATAATCCATTTAAGGAATTTTTGTTTTTCAACTGTACAATCTGGGCTCTTTGGATTTTGGAAGTGGCCAAGGAAAGAGTCTATCCATCACAGAAGATAGCCTGGGTTCTGTTTAAATTTCAAGCAGATGCTGACCCCTGGCCAATTTGGGCTCTTCATAGTACTAGGGAGGGGACAGGGGTAATTGTTCTTTTGGGCGTGATTGATTCTGATTAAGGTGGAAGAGTGGTCTGCTGCTTCACCATTGAGGGAAAAGGAAGTGGGTCTGCAATCCCTGAGGCTCACTGGGGAGTCACATAATATCCTGATGTCTTGGAATAATAACGGAAAATGGCAAATTATGGGGATTCAATAAAGACAGGACCCTTACATACTTGGGCACTGTGGAGATGAAGTTTGGGTTACCCAACCAGGTCAAATGTCCTGACCCAGCTGAGCTGCTGGGAGAGGGTAAGGAATCACAGAAAAGATGGCAGAAGAAAGAGAGCACGATTATCAATCATGAAAGGAGTCTCAGAGGCAGAAGCATTTAAGAAAGGAAAGAAGGTTGCTTGCCAAGGAGTTGCAAAGGAATCAGACCTTGGGAGGACAGTTTTGCCAAACAAAAGCCATGGCAGGCATTGAAAGGGAAATTCTGCAAGATTACCAATATTTACAAGATTTTATCAGTCTGCTGGTGATGGCAAAACCCAGCACTCTTCTCACGTGATTTTCATGATATATGCGGGCATCAGCATTGCAAAAGTCAGGGATAGTGTTGTTTTTCCTAGAGAGTCAGCAATTTACGGGAAATGCTCAAGGTTAAATTTATTTCGGGGACTAGAAGGAGAACTGATTTTGTTTTTCTTGCTGAAACCCACATGTAACTTAGGAGCAAAATCCTGACCACTTTACCTTCCTGCTATATCCAGAATTAGAACATCCCTCACACTTCCATGTGCACACCCCACGTGATCATTTCATTTCATCTCTCACGTGAAATTCACAGCGGCTCCTTACCTGGACTTTCTGTTTCTCTCTTTGTTCCTTTTCATGAAATTCACAACACTGAAGCTGCACTGTTACACTTAACATATCAGGTAATGTCTTTCCTTTGCCTCGACCTCTCCAAAGCTTGCCCCCACCACCTTCCCACACAGGCTCAGACTAAAATACCAGCCTACAAGGCTCAGGGGTGTCCAACCTTTTTTTTTTCTTTTTCCTGCTGCAAATGAGAAGAATAAGAGTTGTTTGGGACCCCACGTTAAACACACAAACGTGAATGAAAGCTCATTAGCAAAATAAAAAGTGCAACTTTTCTTGAAATCTGATGCCACAACTAAGCAAAAAACATCCTCACAAAATCAGCATGCAGCCCGTGGGCCATAGGTTGGACAGTCTTGAAAGAGTTGGCACACCTTGTTTCCCTGTGACCGTTCACTCCTCTCCTGTCTAGCCCACTTCTCTTTAAAATCTCTGGCATTTCTGGCAAACGTTTGCTCCTGAACCACACCAGACATTCTCCCACCTCAGGGTCTTTGCACTTGCTCTCTGTCTGGAGAACTCTTCTTCCCAGCGCTCCTCATGACTTGCTTCCTTACCTCCTTCAATTTTTACTCAGTTAATCACCTTCCCCGTAAAGCCTTTCTTGACACTTTATTCTTGATGCCCAATGAAAAATGGACCCCAACTCATGTGCTTGCTGTTTTCCTTATCACTATGTAACTCATGTGTATTTTATTTTATGCATTTATTTATTTATTTTGAGACAGAGTCTCACTATGTCACCCTCGTCGTAGTACCATGGCATCACAGCTCCACAGCTCAAGGCATTCTCTTGCTTCAGCCTCTCAAGTAGCTGGGACTACAGGCACCTGCCACAACGCCTGGCTTTTGTTGTTGTTGTATTTGTTGTTTGGCAGGCCTGGACTGGGTTTGAATCCGCCAGCCCTGGTGTATGTGGCTGGTGCCCCAGCTGCTGAGTCACAGGTGCTGAGCCAACTTATGCATATTTTACTCATTTATTTTGCTTATCAATCACTCATGAGAACACATGCTGTATGAGGGCAGGGCATTTTTTGTCTGTTCACTTCTAAAGTGTACCTCTTCTGAAGGAGTGTGCCTGGCATGCACACTCACATGTTTTTCAATCTTTTTTATCTCACAGCACACTTGAGCATTTGGTTAAACTTCCATGACACATTTTAAGCATTTTGATCAAAAAAGAAAAGAGTAAAAAAAAAAAGAACATACTTACTGTGCTTTGAACTTTTTTTTTTTTTTTGGCTGGGGCTGGGTTTGAACTCACCACCTCCGGCATATGGGGCTGGCGCCCTTCTCCTTAGAGCCACAGGCGCCACCCTGAACTTTCTTTGAAAATAATTTAATTAATGAACTTTGTGGCTAAGAGGGTAGGGCGCCGGCCCCATATACCAACAGTGACGGGTTCAAATCTGGCCCCGGCCAAACTGCAACAAAAAATAGTCAGGCAATGTGGTGGGCAACTGTAGTCCCGGCTACTTGGGAGGCTGAGGCAAGAGAATTGCCTAAGCTCAGGAGTTGGAGGTTGCTGTGAGCTGTGATGCCACGGCACTCTACTGAGGACGATAAAGTGAGAATTTGTCTCTACAAAAAAAAAAAAAGAATATACTTACTGTGCTTTGAACTTTTTTTGAAAATGATTTAATTAATGTTCTTTACAAATTTTCTCAGCACCCCTAATATCCTCTCATGGCATACGAGTTTGCCGCGGGACACGGGTTGAAAATCACTGTTGTAGACATTCAATAAATGCTTGTCAAATGGAGGAATAAATGCATGTGCAAGTGGGAAAATGTACCATGCTTTTCTGGGGAAGATTCAGCAATGTAAAAATGTTGGTTGTCCTCAAATTAAAATGGAAATATAGTGTAATATTGTGGTAGATACAGAGATGAACTTACCCAGATCCCCCCTTCTAGGAAGGAGGTGGTGTTGGGCAGTGGGGAGTGTGACTGCAGACAGCCACTTCCCCTGAGGTCATACCCCTGCTGGGGTCATCCTCATCCAGTTACCAGGTGAGGTGAAGCTATCAAGGCTTCCCCTCCCCCATGTTGACCTCATGCTGTTCAACTCCCATGGGCAGCACTATTGAAATCCCAGAACTCCCTGCTGGGTTGGCTGAAGATTTCTTGGCTCTCCATGGCTGTTCAGTTTCTCCCTCTGCTCAGCACTATTTCTTCCTTCTTCTTTTTCCAGTATTGATCTCTAATAAACACCCCAAATTCAGTCTTAGCCTTGGCTTCCAAAAACCAAACTGCAATATATACTAATCAAAATAACAACAAATAAATTCAAAACACGAAAATGAAACCAGGAACAACCTCAATACCTGTCAAGATGGAAATGCTTGGCCAGGAGCAGTGGCTCGTATCTGTAATCCCAGCGCTCTCCTTGGGAGGCTGAGGCGGGAGGATCACTTGAGGCCATGAGTTTGAGACTAGTTTGGGCAACATAGCAAGAACCTGTTTCTACCGCAAAAAAAAAAGAAAAGTTAGGGAAGTAATAAATAACAAATAAATTATGGAATGAGGTTCAGGTGAATAGTGTACATCTATGAACTGATGTGGAGAAACGTTCCTGATATGTTAATTTAATAAAACAAAGTTCAGAATATAATCTCATTTACACAGAAAATATAACCTAAAATGTATTTGCTTTCTCCACCTTTAAGGCACTCAGGTTCCCTCCTCCTGAAAGGGACATGTACATGGATTCAGAGCAGCTCCCTTCAGGGATTGTCAGGGCTCACAGGATCAGATGGAAGCCTGTTCATGAACGCAGAGTGTGTACATAGGGCCAAGGTGTTGAACACTTTCCTTCATGAGCCATGTGATCTTGGGCTCTGAACCTCAGTCCATCATTCAAAATGTCTCCCAAGGCTCTTGTGGGATCAAAGGATTATATAAGGCACGTGTCTGGCATAAGCCCCATCACAGATTAGAAGCTCAATAAAAGTTGGCTCTTTCCCCCAGTTCCTCCCCTCCCATTTCGGCCAGGAAATCCTATTCCCTGACACACTCTTTCTCAATCACTCATGAGAACATACGCTGTATGAGGGAAGGGCATTTTTTGTCTGTTCACTTCTAAAGTGTACCTCTTTCCTCCTGAGTGGAGTGAAGCAAGTGAGGCTGGAACTGGGGTGCTTAATGGCTGAGGCCCCAGAGGACGCTCAGATGTCAGGGACTCGGGCCAGGGTTAAGCAAGAGCAAAGGATGGGTTCCTCTGGATCCGGAGTTACAAAGACCGAGACACCAACAATTCTGGGAAATTCAAAGGCAGGAAGTGAAAGGAGGCGTGGGGTAGAGGAGGAACAACAGATGGGACCTCTGGCCTCTCTAGGCCAGTTCCCCAACCCAGATGGTGAAAATGAGGAAGTCAGGGGAGCTCTAAAAAGCAGGGAAAGGGTAGAGCCGCCCTGGAGGAAGAGAGCCAAGCTGACCTCGTACCCAGCTCCCCCCTCGCACAATCTCTGCATGTGCTCCGGTTTCAATTCATTCTCATTATTTACTATCCAAAGTCGAGGAAATGGGATGTCCCCAGATGATAGACTTCTGGGCTTTCAGACACAAGACCAGTAGTACTCTGGTCACGTGTGTGGCTCCTCCTTTGGTCACCCCTACTTTAATTCTCTAGGATTGAGTTTCTCCAACTCAGAATGACTTCCCAACTCGGTTACTGCTACACCGCACGACTTCCAGAATTTCCACAGGTAACTGGGCTGGGGATGCAGGTGAGACCAAGGGGACAGGGGCTATGTTAGAGGAGGCAGGGTCTTGGTTGGGACTCAATTGGAAAGAATATAAGGGAGTGATTTGGGATTGAAGTACCAAGTGGAGATCCGAGGCTCCATTCCCTTCACTGGATTCTAGATTGAATTATGGCAGCCACAATCCCTGGTCACAAACTAAGACTCAAATTCAACCCCATCACAAGCCCAATTCCAGCCTGTCTTCAGGTCCTACCCAGCCACATCCCTAACCCAGTGCTAATTCATCTCCCTCTTTAACCCAACCTCAGCTTCAACCCCAGGTTCACCTTGAATCTTAAACATCAGCCCCAACCCAAAACTGAGCTTTAATTTTATTCTATTTCCAAATTCAGTGCCAAGCTTAGGTCCAGCTCCATCTGTGCCTCCAACATGAATATAGGTTCCTGTCCTAGCCTGACACACAACCTCCAGCCCTGATGTTAGACCCAGCCTGAGCAAGAAATTTAGCTCTAACTCTACCTCCACTTTCAATGCCAAACTCAACTTTGGGGTTGGGACCCAAAGCCCAAGGCTGACTCCACTTCTCATCTTGGTTGCAAACCCAGGCCCATTCCCACCCTGGCCCTAACCCAGCTTGTGCTCACTCACAGCTCCAGCCTAGCCCCAGCCTCCTCCCTGCCCCAGCCTGCCCCAGACTGGCCCTGCCTCCATCTCAGCTCTGAAATCCAGACAGAGGCTGTGTTGGCCAGATATGAAGTATGAAGACCTCCAGCACTTGGAGAGTGAGGAGAAAAGCCGGAGGGGTAGAAATGGTAAAAGGACAGGAGAACGCTCTCCTAAAACTCTCCTAAAATGTTTAGAAGGATTTCCCCTATCTCGTCATGTCTGCACCTCCCCCAGGCACACTGGTGTGTCCCCTACTTGGAGAGAGTCAGGCCCCAGCCTCTGGGGGGGGGGGGGGCCAGTGTGAAGAGGATTCAAGGTTCTCAGAAAGACTGGGACAAGGAGTCCCACAGTGGACATGGCTCCATAGGCCCTGGGGATGGGGCTGAGAGGTCTATGCAGTGGAGAAGATAAATAGTTGGTTTGGAAGGGAATTGGTAGTGAGTCTGCTGAGGGCCTGGCTGCCCAGCTCTCCCTGTGTCCTCCTGCCCCTCCCAGCTCTGATGACAGGACCTTACCTAGCATCATGGCCCCTGTCTGTGTATTTACATGGGTCCCCAGGGGTATGAGGGACACATGTGCCTGAGGACTTGTGCTGGTCCACTAGATCAAAGGTCTGGACCTTCCCCGCCCTCTACCCTCCTCATCCAGCCCTCCTCCAGCATTATCTGTGTCCAGCCATCACACTGGACTGGTCCCTGGGCCCTGTCCTCCTCCTGTTTCTGGTAGGTCCTGGGTCCTGCCTGTCCTGACTCCCTCTCCCCTTTCAGGGCTGCCTCCTGCCCAGTCCCTCCTGCAGCGTCTCTACCCCGGACCTGGTCTCCTCTTGCTGTCTCTGGGCCTCAGCCTCCTGCTGCTGGTCGTCATCTGTGTGGTCGGATCCCAGAGTGAGGCCACAGGGAGGGTGGGGAAGGGAAGAGGGCCCCATGGCAGGACAGTGATGGAGCAATGGTGAGGACCATCCAGGAGCCCTGAAGAGCACTGAGCTGGGGTGGTTACGATTAGTGATTAGGGAGGTTCATGACAATAGCAGTGCTGTCAATAGCCGCAGAAGCCAATGGGCCTCTGATGTGCTAATGAAAGCCTTAATGGGCTGATTGATAAGAGCCGTGGAGGGGGAGATGATGGAGATAGTGATGGGCCATAATCAGGATGGCTGCTGGCTCTGCCTCTTATTAGCTGGGTTATGTAGTCAAATTATTTCCCCTCTCTGAGCCTTAGTTTCCTCATCTACAGTACTGCACAACAATAGTGCCCGCCCCACTGGGTCAGCATGAGGACCCAATGAGACAATGCACATAAGGTGCCCTGCTCAGGGCGGGCACAGAGAGGGTCTGACAGGTCTTAGCTCTGATGGTGCCATCATCTGATCAGATTCCAAGTTTCAGAGGGAACTGCTGACTTTGAGAACAACTTTCAGCAACTTCACCTCAAACACCGCAGCTGAGGTCCAGGCACTGACCTCCCAGGGTGAGCCTGGCTGGGATGGGGTTTTGGGCTGGGGGTACGTGGGGGAGGAGGAGCTGAGTCCTGAGCCGAGTCCCCTTGTCCTGCAGGCAGCGGCTTACAAGAGACAGTAACATCTCTGACAGCCAAAGTGGAGGATCACAAGCAGAAACTGCAAGCTGGTGAGAGACCCTCGGAGAATGTGGAAGCAGGGGGGCGGCTCTCAAGGGAGGGGAGCAGCCTCCGAGCTCTGAGCCCCCCTCTCCTGCAGCCCACAGCTTGGAAGGCAGGGTGCTTTCTCTGGAGAGCAGGCTGGAGAAGCAGGAGCAGGAACTCAAAGCAGGTCTGACGGCGGCACCCCAGCACCTGGGCATGACGTGTGGGAGGGCAGGGTCCTGTGCGGGGGCATCTGAGCTCGGGGGACACACTGAGCCAAAGCCACACCCTCCTTGTTTGTCTGTGTGTCTCAGGTCATTCTGAAATGCTCCTGCGAGTCCAGCAGCTGGTGAAAGATCTGAACTCCCTGACTTGCCTGGTGGCTTTTGTCAAGAGCAATGGTGAGGAGGGTGGGGAGTGCCTGGCCCTACCTCCCTTCCCACGGCCCACTGGGCAGCACCTCAGCCCCCTCCACCCGCTTTCCCCACTCAGGCTCAGAGAGGACCTGCTGCCCCCCCAACTGGGTGGAGCACGCGGGCAGCTGCTACTGGTTCTCCCTCTCTGGGAAGCCCTGGCCGGAGGCAGAGAAGCACTGCCAGCTGGAGAACGCCCACCTGGTGGTCATCAACTCCCAGGAGGAACAGGTGCGGCCTCTGCATTTAGGACAGTGGGTTGTCAACCTGGGCCGCATGCAGGAGCCACCTGGGAGCGGCTGTCCGAGCTTTGAATCAGAGATTTAATTGGCCTGGGGTGTGGGATAAACAGTCCCAAATTCAATCCATTTAACAAGGAGCTAAGGTTTAGAATCACTAGGCCAAAGAGTTGGCTAGGAGGAGAAGTCACCATTGCCCTTCCGTTGCGCCAGAATTTTGTCCAGGGACGTCTAGGCAACTCGTACACCTGGATGGGCCTCAGTGACCCTGAGGGAGTCTGGAAATGGGTGGATGGAACAGAATATGAGACCAACTTCCAGTGAGTGTACATTGGCTTTCTATGCCTGGTATTCCTCCTGCCCCCGCCCCCCACTGACCCCGCTCTGCCCCCAGGGATCCAACCCAAATCCTCTTCTCCCCAGACCTGAGTTCTATTCCATCCGTCCTTCCTAGCTTGCGGTTCTCTCTCCTCAGGAACTGGAAGCCAGGCCAGCCTGACGACTGGCAGGGACACGGCCTGGGCGGAGGTGAGGACTGTGCCCACTTTCTCTACGATGGCAGGTGGAATGATGACGTCTGCCAGAGGTCCTACCACTGGGTCTGTGAGGCTGGACTGAGCCAGGCTAGTCGGGACAGTCACTGAGCTGCCTCTGGTTAGACCACCTGGCCATGGGAGTAGTGGTGGGAAGTGGCATTCTTCCCCAGTGGCCTCCTAACAAGACTTTTCTGGGAGAGGAATAAGCCCTGGGAGATTGAAGGTGCTAATATCATTTTGAACTTTTATTCTCCTTAACTTTAAAAAGACAATATAGATTTCTTAAGGTTTTTTCCCCCAACTTTAAAAATCAACTTTATTGAAGTATAATTTTTGCATAATAAAATGCACTCTTTAAAGAGCAGAGATAACTTTCAACAAATACAGACAACTAGGTAACTACTACTTTAGTCAGAACATTGCTGTCGCCCCGACAAGTTCCCTTAGGTTCCTTTGCAGTCTAACTGCCTCCCTGTCCCCAGGCGAATAAAGACCTGCTTTCTTTCATTATTGATTGGTTTTACCTGTTCCAGAATTTCATGTAAATGAAATCATACAGTAGATATTTTTCCGGAGACCTGTGTTTTGTGTTGCTTGATTTTTGGCAATCTGAATAAGGCAGAGTGGAGAAAATAGGTGAGGCCTTGGAAGGTCCTATGTTATTATGAAAGGAACATTTTCTTTTCATATAGATTTGAATTCAAATCTTTTGTCACTTAAAAGCTGTGTAAACTTAGCGTGATTAGAAAATGTAATTGCCTAATTTCTCTGAAGATCCCAGAGTTGTTGGGAGAAGTAGACAAGATTCCCAGATGCAATGGTTAGCTATTGCTGAGTAACAAACCACCCCAAAGCTCAGTTATACAGTCAGTATTTATTGTAGCTTGTGTGTCTAAAGGTCTGGTATGACCAGGTTTGGCTCATCTTGGCTGGACTCATTCATTTGTCTGTGGTTAGGGTAGCCTTGCTCTCATGTCTAATAACTGCCTGGCTGTAGTCTGAGACAAAGGGATGATTGGGTCACATTCAGCCAGTGGGGGCTTGTTCATATAACCCTGACTGGGCAGGGTTCCAAGAGTGCAAGGACTCCAGAGTCTGAGGCTTGGAGCTGAAGCATCATGTCTGATGCTTCCTATTGGCCAAAGCTGATCACAAGGCATCCCAGATTCAAGGAGTGAAGAAATAGTTTCTACCTCCTGCTGGGAGGAACTACAGTCATGTGGCAGAGAGAATAGATATAGTGAGAGGTGGAGATTGCTATTTTTTCTGATTGTTTTATCAATCAGGGGAAGCATCTCAGCTATCAAGAACCAACTCATAGGTTTGGTGCCTGTAGCTCAAGCAGCTAAGGCACCAGCCACATACACCAGAGTTGGCAGGTTCAAATCCAGCCCAGGCCTGCCAAACAACAATGACAACTACAACCAAAAAAAAAAAAAAAAAAAATAGCCGGGCGTTGTGTTAGGTGCCTGTAGTCCCAGCTACTTGGAAGATTGAGGCAAGAGAATCGCTTAAGCCCAGGAGTTGGAGGTTGCTGTGAGCTGTGATGCCACAGCATCTACCTAGGGTGACAGCTTGAGGCTCTGTCTCAAAAAAAAAAAAAAGAAAGAACCAACTCATAGGTAACGTCATTAAGAAGTTCATCCATTGCTGTATTACCTATATTCAGAAAACTGCCTGGCATATAGGAGGGTCTTAATTAGTTTCATTAAAAATAGAGAGGCTGAGGTAAGAGAGAAGACAAGGCAAGATTGGAATTTAGCTCTTGGGAGGCAGCACCCTTTCATCTTGCCCTGCCCATCAGCACCACGTGAAGATCACCAGGCTGGAACAGAGAGAGGTCTTGGTGGGAAATACCCAGAGGGGACACAGAAGTGATGGAGCCTGGAGGGCACTGCCCAACATGTGAGAGATTTCACAAGGAGAAGGTGGCACCTGGTTGGTTCTGTGGGTCCCAAATACTGAAACTCAGTGCAGCCAAGGGCACAAGGTCTGAAAGTCCTCAGGAGGTCTCAGGTCTGTCAAGGGCACCACAACAACATCTTCTTAGTGATGTGGGGTTAGGATCGGAAAGAGAAGAAGACCTCTCAGGAAACCTTCTCAGCCTGGGGACCTGATGCCATTAGGTGATCAAGGAAAACCCACCTGCCAGGAGAGGATGCCATGGTCCTGCTCGGGCTGTGCCCTACAGGCTCATTATGAGATGCTGTCCTTGGTTCTTTACAATGGGCAGTGGGCTGGGCATGGTGGCTCATTCTTGTAACTCTAGCACTTTGGAAAGCTGAGGTGGGAGGATTACTTGAGGCCAGGAGTTCAAGACCAGGCTGGTCAACATAGCAAGTTCCTGTCTCTACAAAAAATAGAAAAAATTAGCAGAGTATGGTAGTTTGTAGTTGCAGTCCTAGCTACTCAGGAGACGGAAGTGGGAGGATCACCTGAGCCCAGGAGTCCAAGGCTGCAGTGAGCTGTGATTATACCATTGTACTCCAGCCTGGGTGACAAGGTGAGATACAACATTAAATAAATAAATAAATAAATAATTAGGCAATGGTCCTGGAGAGTGTAGCATCGGGCCCACCTCTGTGCCTGAGAGTTGCAGTATTAAAAAACACTTGGTGGGGGCGGTACCTGTGGCTCAAAAGAGTAAGGTGCCGGTCCATGTGCCGGAGGTGGCGGGTTCAAACCCAACCTTGGCCAAAAACAACAAAAACAAACAAACAAAAAACACTTGGTGGGTGGCGCCTCTAGCTCAGTGAGTAGGGTACCAGCCACATATATCAATGGTAGTGAGTTCCAGCCTGGCCTGGGCCTGCTAAACAACAATGACAACTGCAACAAAAAAATAGCCAGGCATTGTGTCAGGCGCCTGTAGGCCCGGCTACTTGGGAGGCTGAGGCAAGAGAATCACTTAAGCCCAAGAGTTTGAGGTTGCTGTAAGCTGTGATGCCACAGCACTCTACCAGGGGTGACATAGTGAGACTCGGTCTCAAAAAAATAAAATAAGGGGCGGTGCCTGTGGCTCATTGAGTAGGGTGCTGGCCCCATATACCGAAGGTGGCGGATTCAAACCCAGCCTCAGCTGAACTGCAAAACAGAAAAATAGCTGGGCGTTGTGTCAGGCACCTGTAGTCCCAGCTACTTGTGAGGCTGAGGCAAGAGAATCGCCTAAGCCCAGGAGTTGGAGGTTGCTGTGAGCTGTGTGATGCCACAGCACTCTACCAAGGGCAATAAAGTAAGACTCTGTCTCCACAATAAAATAAAATAAAATAAAAAACACTCGGTACAATGCCTTCCAGAAGGCTTTGAGAGCATCCTCCTTTGATGCAGACGCATTTTTTTCAACCATGTAGATTACAGTGGACTCTTCAGGCAAGCACTGGAGGAAACAGAAACCTTATGTTGATAAGGTTGAATGGCTACAGTTAATTTATTACAATAACTGGCATTACTGCCAAGGAGGAGAGTAATGTTATCTTGAAGTGTAATACAGAATTGTTTTATGAGGTTTTGATTGATGTTTCCCAAAGAGTAAGAACATTTTATGGAAATTGAGGGCATAGACAAATCTCTAGCACTTTCTAATCTATTCTGTAGAGTGTACAATTTCTGAAACAGGTACATTATTAACATTTAGCTAACACATGATTAACCTAGGGATGACTGAATTCCTTTTTTTGAGATAGAGTCTGACTCTGTGGCCCTGGGTAAAGTGCCATAGCATCACAGCTCACAGTAAACTCAAAGTCTTGGGCTCAGCAGATGCCCTTGCCTCAGCATCTGGGGTAGCTGGGACTACAGGTGCCTGCCACAATGCCTGGCTAGTTTTTCTATTTTTAGTAGAGACTGGGTTTCACTCTTGCTCAAGTTGATCTCAAACTCCTGAGTTCAGGGGATCCACCCACTTTGGCCTCCCAGAGTCCTAGGATTACAGTGGCAAGCCACCGAGACGGGCCTGAATTCCTCTTTTGACTGGACAGCTCATCCCATAAAGCTCTTAAAATAGGCTTGGTGCTTATAGCTCAGCAGCTAGGGCACCAGCCACATACACAGGAGCTGGCTGGTTCAAATCCAGCCCAGGCCTGCCAAACAACAATGGCAGCTACAACCAAAAAATAGTTGTGGCTCTGCACCTGTAGCCTAAGTGGCTAAGGCGTCAGCCACATACACCAGATATGGTGGGTTCGAATCCACCCTGGGCCTGCCAAACAACAATGACAACTACAACCAAAAAATAGCCAGGCATTGTGGCAGGCACCTGTAGTCCCAGCTTCTTAGGAGACTGAGGGAATCACTTAAGCCCAAGAGTTGGAAGTTGCTGTGAGCTGTGACACCACAATACTCTACCAAGGGCGACATAGTGAGACTCTGTCTCAAAAAATAACGAAAAAACCTCTTAAAATAGTGTTGAGAGGACGGCGCCTGTGGCTCATCGAGTAGGGCGCTGGCCTCATATACCGAAGGTGGCAGGTTCAAACTGGGCCTCGGTCGAACTGCAAAACAGAAAAATACCCAGGCATTGTGGCGGGCGCCTGTAGTCCCAGCTACTCGGGAGGCTGAGGCAAGAGAATCGCCTGAGCCCAGGAGTTGGAGGTTGCTGAGAGCTGTGACGCCACGGCACTCTACCGAGGGCGATAAAGTGAGACTGTCTCTACAAAAAAAAAAAAATAGTGTTGAGATAATTAAGACTGTGGAGCACACTAAACTAAACCAACTCCCCCATTCCAAGGATCCCTCTTTGTGCAAAGCAAAAGAAAAAGTCTGTGTGATCATCCAGTGGCCTTAGAAACCCCAAAGATAGGTTATGGTAAAAGACATCTTCAAATTTTAATTTTTCTGAATTTAGGGTCTGATCTTGAGAAGGCAAAATTAAAAAAGTTATCAGATAAGATTGATCATTTAATTAGAATAGTAGCATGAATGCCTGGAAGAAAGGAATGGTTTTGTTTTGTATACAGAGTTGATAGCATAATCTCTTAAAAAATGAAGGACTAGAAGGCAATTGTAAGAAACCTTAACACATTCAGCAGTGAGGAACTATTGCTTGTTTCAATATTCTTAAGCACAAGGAATAGAAAGCTACTATGATGAGTTGCAGAATCTCTGAGCAACTGTTTAAGTGATAAAGAATAACTTTTACTACTTATTAGGAGCAGATGGAACACTTCAAGACCAATTTGTTATTTAACAAAGGGAAAACACTTCTAGTCTTACATTAATCCCCCATTTGGCAGGGAAGCATTGACATGCTTTTTACAAATGTTACTAATCAACTCATCAAAATTAAAACAATGTTGTCAGAGTTTAAATACATTTCATTGCTTTTTTTTTGAGACAGAGTCTCACTATGTTGCTCTCAGTAGGGTGCTGTGGTGTCACAGCTCACAGCAACCTCATACTCCTGGGCTTAAATGATTCTCTTGCCTTAGCCTCCCAAGTAGCTGGGATTACAGGCACCTGCCATAATGCTTGGCTATTTTTCTTTTTGTTATTGTTGTTGCAGTTGTCATTGTTTAGCTAGGCGGGGACGGGTTCCCGCCAGCTTGGGTTGTATGTGGCTGGTGCCCTACCCACCCAGCTATGGGCGCTGTCCACATTTTATTGCTTCTTTCCAGTGCCAGTATTTGCAGGCATTATATAGAGCCCAAAGAAAATAAATTTCATTTCTGTAAACTTTCTACAACTTTTTATATCCATTCAAGTTTTTTCTTTCTCTATCCTCTTTCACATTCTAGAACAACTGAACACTTTAAGGAAAAAACTACTGTCATTTCCCTTGATAAACAAAAACATCACCTATTTCCTTGAATACACATTCATATTTCTTTGCCATCATTGTTTCAGTATAGTTTTAACCACTTTAATTTATTATTACTGTTAATCAGGTAATAGATTTCAGGATATAGGTAGCTGAGAACTTCCTATAGCCACACACATTCCTTATATACTTTTTTAAAATGGTAAAAATTACTTTCTATTTGTTTATTTATTTTGCGACAGAGTCTCAAGCTGCTGCCCTGGGTAGAGTGCCATGGCGTCATAGCTCACAGCATCCTTCAACTCTTAGGCTCAAATGATCCTCTTGCCTCAGTTTTTCTTTTTTAGTAGAGACGGGGTCTGGCCTTTGCTCAGTCTGGTCTTGAACTCATGAGCTCAAGCAATTCACCCGCCTGGGCCTCCGAGAGTGTTAGGATGATAGATGTGAGCCACCGCACCCGGCCTATTTTTTCTTTTTTTATAATTGGTTCTTGTGCACACTAAAAAAATGATTCTTTGTAAAACATAACCTTTGTCAAAAAATATGAAGAATCCGAGATTGCCTTTGAAAGGTTTGAGATTTTACCCTACCTGTCAGCTAATGAGCTAGTCGGCCATCCTTTCATGAATGTGAGTAGAAGATATGATATCCCTGGGTCAGAGACGAAGGACTTTATTACTCACAGCAAGAACATGAGTATGAAGTTTGCCTCAGTACCTCTCGTCTCTCAAGCCCATTGGAGTGGCAGAGGGGTGGATGTGTGCATGCAGTAGATTTGCATTACAGCTGAAAAACCTTCAATTTGGGGGACCTGAATATTTTATATAGGCAGTTAGCTTGCCTGACCTTTGACCTTGAGGGAGGCCTTATCATTATCATTATGATAGAGGGGGTGGCATCTTGTGAAGGCCTTCATGCTGGGTCATCCCATGGTAGAAAGTGGAAGGGTAAGAGGGGAAGAGAGAGAGAGAGAAAAGGGGACTAAACTCACCCTTTTATTTCACATTCCTACCATAATGGCATTAATCCATTCTTGAGGGCAGGGCCCTCCAGGACTAGTCATCTCTCATTAGGCCCCACCTCCCAACACTGTTGATTGGGGATTAAGTTTCCAAAACATGCTTTTCAGGGGACACATTCTAATCATGGCAGGGCTATTGCGGTATTCCAGGTGAGGTACAATGACGGCTTGGCCAGGGCAATGGAAGTGGAGTGGAGGGGAGAAAAGTGGACATATCCTGGATATATTTTAAAGGCAGATGGACCTGATAGGTTGGATAAGAGGTTTGAGAGAATAAGAGAGTTAAGGATAATTCCCTATTTGGGGCTTGAGAACCTAGATGGACAAAGTGTCAGTTAATTGAGATGGGGGTTTGTGAGAGGCTGTGTGAGAAGCTGGGTTTGTGGGTGGGACGGGGAGAGAAGAAGCTTTGTTTTGGACATGTTGAGTTTGAGAAGGCTGTTAGACTTTCAAATGGAGTTTTATTCTTTTATTTTTTCTGTTTGCCATAGTAAACATTTATAATTTTCTTCAAAGGGGTTTTATCAGTCTCAGGAAAATACAGATGGCAACACAAAAGGATTTATTGAAAATGTGGCAAAGAAATCCTCATGGCTTTGACTAGAGTACAGTCATTTTGGGAGACAGCTGGTGGGAAGGAGCAGGCCAGAAACCCAACTGCATGATCACAGCAAACCCCTTCCCCACCCCCTGGGATGCTTCAAGACCAGTGTTCCTGGGAAACAGCAGAAACAGTAACTTTTATTCTGGCCCCAGCTGGTGGCCAATTAAGGGAGTAACTCCCAGATTTTTCCTGAGTGCAAAAATAAGTCCCTCTACAGAAGAGAGGACTCCTTCTGGGGACCCCCTCCCACATTCAACTTTACTGACAAGGGATAATAAAAGCCTGTTGAAACTGAGAGCTGAGCTGACTCCTGGTGAGACTCTGCTCTGCTCTTTTTTCTCCTTTCTCTGCTAATAAAGTCTTTCCAATCCCTGGACTGGCCTCCTTCCTTCTTACAGACCCTGTCCCCGATCTTACCTTGCTATCCTCAGAAAAACTTTAGTGAAAGGACATTTACAGAATGTGAAGAGGGCTGAGGAAGCCAACAAAGGTTGGTGAAGCCCCCGTGGCTGGGCACAGCAGAGTTACTCTCACCCTAGGCCTGAAGGCACAAAGGAAAGGGCAGCAATATCATAACCCCAAGAGATTTTGGGTCATGGAAGAGATTCCACTGGCAGGGGCATTAGATCACAGGTTTACCAGGGCTATAGCAAAGCAAAAGGGACCAGGAGGACCAGGGCTCCAGAACAGTTCTCTCCAGATGTCCTGACCCTGGTAACTGTGCTGCCTAAGAACATCAGCCATCACATTCTCCAACTTGATGCAGGTAACTAGACTGGGGAGGCAGGGGGATATTAGGGAAAGAGCACGGGAGGATAGATCACAGATCAAATTACTCAGATTGAAACTAACCTTCCCATTGGGTTGGACAACCTCAAGGCAGCACAATCCCAACCTGAACCTCACCTTCACACTCAGCCCAGCCTCAATTTCAGTCCAAAATCAGCTCTAAATATATCCCTAGATTCAAAAAGGTACCCACTGCAGCTCCAGCCTAGCCCCACCCGACCCCACACTCAGCTCAGCCAGGTGTCTGTGCCCAAACTCAGCCCCAAACTCAGTACCCACCCACTATGAGCCCACTCTTCCATTTTAGCCTGAGACCCAATCTCATTTTCAGCTCCCAAACCCCAGGCCTACTCTTGTATCTGTCTTAATTCGAATGTAACCCCCAACCTCATCCTAATGCGGGACCAAACCCCAATCCTGACCCATTTCAATCTCAGCTGCAAACCCAGACCCAGCCCGGCCCTCTCTCTACCTCCTCTGTCTCGGCCCCCACAACCTCAGATACCACCAGAGCCAAGGATATCAACAAAGTATGAAGACCTTGAGTGCTTGCAGAGTGAGAATGAGAACGAGTTTAGAAAAGGTAAGACGGCTCGGCGCCTGTGGCTAAACGGGCTAAGGCGCCAGCCACGTACACCTGAGCTGGCGGGTTCAAATCCAGCCCAGGCCCGCCAAACAACAATGACAGCTGCAACCAAAAAATGGCCGGGCGTTGTGGTGGGCGCCTGTAGTCCCAGCTACTTGGGAGGCAGAGGCAGGAGACGCGCTTGAGCCCAGGAATTGGAGGCTGCTGTGAGCTGTGATGCCACAGCACTCTATCCAGGGTGACAGCTTGAGGCTCTGTCTCAAAAAAAAAAAAAAGGTAAGACGGCAAGCACAAGACCCAGAGATAGTCCCACCCCCAACATTTGCCTGACCCTTTAAAGTGTGAAGTCCAGGAATTCTGGTGATGGGGGTCTGGGATTGCTGCTCTCAGAAATGGAGCCTCTCCCTATATGCAGTGAAGGGTTGCTAATGCCACGTCTTCGCTGTCCTGTGTCTTGGGGGGTTCTGGTTTTGGTCAATTCTTTAATATGTGCTGTGGAGGTCTCTCTGAGGTTTCAGAACATAAGCTCTAGTGGTCCCAATCCAAAGGGGAATTGGGGTCCTCAGAGACACAGGGACAGGGAACAAGAAAGATGTCAGGCTATTTAGGAAGTCTTGGAAGGGAGATCCATTTTCCAACCTGACAAAGGCCTGGCTGCCCAGCCCTTCCTGTGTCCTCCTGCCCCTCCCCAAGCTCTGATGACAGGACCTCCCCTAGAACCATGGCCCCTGTCTGTGTATTTACATGGATGCCCAGGGGTGCGAGGGACCCTTGTGACTGAGGACGTATGCTGGTCAAAGGCCCGGATGTCCCCTGCATCCAGTCCTCCTCCAGCATTACCTGTTCCCAGCTGTCACCCTGGACTGGTCCCTGGGCCCTGCCTGTCCTGACACCCTGTCCCCTTTCAGGGCTGCCTCCTGCCCAGTCCTCCTGCAGCTTCTCTGCCCTGGACCTGGTCTCTTCCTGCTGCTGGTCATCATCTGTGTGGTCGGATCCCTGAGTGAGGGTCAGGAGGTGGCAGGGAAGAGAGAAATCATGGGGTACAGAGATCTGGCAGTGATGGTGAGGGATGGGGATAATTGTGGACAGTCCAGAGGGAAAGTCTTGAGACAAGAAAGAAATCTTACAAAAGTGTTGGGGTGATGGTGAACAGTTATGACAGAGTGTTTGGGGGCAGTGATGAGAGATGTTTGGGCAGCCATGTGGCACTTGTGGGATGGAAATGAAGGCAGTACTGGGCAGTCATGGGACGGTGATGGACCCATGATGAGCATTGGGTATTCTGGAGTCAGATACACTAGGGCTTTGAATCCTGGTTCTTTCTTTCTGGTTGTGTGGCGTGGACAAATCACTTAATCTCTCTAAGCTTTAGTTTCATCCTCAGGAGCATCTGGGCTACTATAGTGCCTCCCCCACTGGGTCGCATGAGAACCCAGTGAGACAATGCACGTGCAGTGCCAGCTCCGTTTTGGCACAGAAAGGACCAGACACATCTTAGCTCTGATCGCCCCAAACACATGCCCTAGGTTCCCTGCATCAGAGGGACCTGTGGTCCTGAAAACGTCAGCCACTTTGCATCCAGCAACATGTTTGGGGCACAGACACTGGCTTCCCAGAGTGATCCTGGCTTGGGTGGTGCTGCGGTGTGGGCTGGAGTGAGGCTGGGTGTGGGTGGGAGCTGACTCTTGGGAACCGAGTCCCCTCTCCTCCAGATGGAAGCTTGTGAGAAAAGGTAACTGTCCTGGAAACCAAGGCACAGAGGAAGATGATCAGGACCTGTCATCAGATTAGAGACCCGCCAGGAGCATGGCTGCAAGTGTCTGATGGACTCTCAGGACAATAGTGGGGGTGGGAGCAGCTCTGTGAATGCTGAGGGCTGTCCCCTCCAGTCCACCACACGAGCCACATAAATGCTACCACCATGGAGAACAAGCTGGAGAAACAGGCACAGGAACTCAGCGTGGCTCTGACACCACCCAGAACTTGAGAGCTCCCAGGTCAGGCCAGGGCACTGTTGGAGGGATGAGGGGTGTCTGACCTTCCGGGACCCTCGCTGTCCCTTACTGCCCATCTGTGTCCGCGGCATACACCATGTTCAAATTCCCCGGAGTCCAGAAGCCGGAGAACGACCTGCGCGTCCTGACCTATAACATAGCAGCCCTCCAGCGCCCCCGTGAGGAGAGTCTGGGCTTCAGCCTGCATCCTGCCACATCAGCCTCCCGCGTGGGCTCCTCAGCCCCCTCACCCGCCTCTGTCCTTCAGGCTCCACCACAACTGGCTGGTGGGCAAAAACAGCTGCTGCTGCCTGTCCCACTTTGAGTCTCCTGGCCAGAGGCTGAGAAGTCCGCCAGCTGGCGAATGCCTACCTGGTGGAGGCAAAAGTCACTCCGTCTTGGATGCTAACCCATCATGCTGACTTCTGATTGACCCCAGTCCCTGGAATGGCTCTAAGACTCCTGTTTTATCTACTGTTCCATGTGTTAAGAGAATGTGGTGCTTACTATAAATTCTGCCCTTAGGTCGAAAAAGCCTTGATGTTATGATACAGATTACAGGCTATGATGTACGTAGTATTCCTGTCTTTCCTGGAAGGCCAGGTTTAATCATCCTGCACATTCTTTACCCGGCACATATATCCTTTTCCTACAGCATATAAGCCCTGGGTCTGGGGGGGTAATGGTGAAGAGATCTATCCATATTGCTGCTGCCCATGACCATACTTCTGCTGGTAAATTCCACAATAAATCACCTTTTGCCAACCAACAGGAGTTGTCTGCCTCATTCTTTGGTTTCCTGGCTCCTTCTGCATTCAGTGTCACTTTGCATATACGGCCCTTGCATGAAACAAGGAGGTGCAGGTGAGAGCCCTGATGAGGGGACCCCCAGCCCAAGATAACCTAAATCTGGGAGGATGGTTGGGGTGGGGAGGAGTCAAGACCACCCATGTGTGCTCTAGACATGTGTCCAGATCTTCAAAGGGGGCAGTGGAGCCTGGATGGGAGATGAGTGGATGGCTGAGACTGTGGGACAGACCTTAGCTGAGTGTCCTTGTCTCCCTGCGGCTTGCACTCTCTGTTTAGCTCCGGGTCTGACCTTTGCCCTTTATCCCTGAGCTGAATCCTGCTCCATAGACTTGTAGTCTCCATCTTTACCTTGTTTAAAATCTACTCATCCTGGCTCGGCGCCTGTGGCTCAACGGGCTAAGGTGCCAGCCACGTACACCTGAGCTGGCGGGTTCGAATCCAGCCCAGGCCCGTCAAACAACAATGACGGCTGCAACCAAAAAAAAAAATGGTCGGGCGTTGTGGCGGGCGCCTGCAGTCCCAGCTACTTGGGAGGCTGAGGCAGGAGACTCGCTTGAGCCCAGGAATTGGAGGTTGCTGTGAGCTGTGATGCCACAGCACTCTATCCAGGGGGACAGCTTGAGGCTCTGTCTCAAAAAACAAAAAAAACAAAAACAAACTACTCATCCTTCAAATAAGCCAGGTACAGAAAGACAAGTACTGCATGATCTCACATAGATGTGGAATCTAGAAAAGTCCAACTTTACATCAAAAGTCCTGACATAAAAAAATAATAAATAACTGAAAGTCATACTCATAGAAGCAGAGAGTAGAATGGTATGGGAAAAAGGAAATGGAGAGATGTTAGTCGATGGATACAGAATTCCAGTGAGACAGGAAGAATAATGTTTCAAGATCTTTTGCCCAGGATGGTGACTATAGTTAATGACAATGTAATGTAAATTTCAAAATTGCTAAGAGAGGATCTCTTAAGTGTTTGCACCATACACACAAAAAATAAGTATGTGAAGTGATGGATATATTAATTAGCTTGGCTTAATCATTCCATAAATATTCATCCATCAAAACATCATATTGTGTGCCATAAATATGCATAATTATTTGCCAATTTTAAAAAAGAGAAGTCAAAAATCTTCCTCATTAATTGAGGAAGCTCGATTAATCTGTCACAGCTGATGCAGCAGGAGGCTTGAAGGTTGTACAAAAAGTGTTGTCTAAAAGCCACATTTTCACAAATTAAAACAACCACCACCCTGAATTTTCCTCTGTCTGGCAAGAACACATTTTGGAAAAAGACTGTTCTGTAATTTTAGGAAACTTCTCACACTGGGTGTCTAACTGGGCAAACAAAACCCCTCTGTTAGTCAAAGTTATACAAAATCCTTTTCTGAAAAAGAAGTTTGTTCAGAAAGAGAAAAAACTGCTCTTCAGTGATCACATAAACTTTTCTAAGTTCTTTGTGGAGACAAAGAGTTTTTAGGTAAGGAGCAGGTGAGACTGTGAAAAGGATGATGTGTGACACTTGTTCCCTTGAACCACTAGTACAGTCCTATATTAGAAAGACTCTTTATTTTTTTTTTTTTGCCGTTTTTGGCCAGGGCTGGGTTTGAACCCGCCACCTCCGGTATAGGGGGCCGGCGCCCTACTCCTTTGAGCCACAGGCGTGGCCCTAGAAAGACCCTTTGATTACAAGTTACAGAAAATCCCCGGACTTAGGTAATGCAAGAGACTACTTATTACACAAGGGTGCCTCACACAACCTGCTACAGGTTGAATTGTGTCCTTTGAAAGGGGGTGGGGAACTCAGCAAGTTCCCAGTGACAGGGAACAATGCATGAGTATATGACATAAGTCCTAGGGGAAGGGCACAGCTACAACTCAGACTTTACCTTACAAATGCGAACACTGTAATCTAATCATGTGTACTCTCATATTAATCTAAAATTTTAAAAAAGGGGGAAAAGGATATGTTGAAGTTCTAACCCCCAGTGTCTCAGATGTGACCTTACTTGGAGAAAAGGTCATTGCAGAGGTAATAAATTAAGATTACAGCATGTTGGAGTAGGATGTGCCCTTAATGCAATATGACAGCTGTCCTTACAAGCAGAGGAAAAGAAACACACAGGCCAAGTAAGAGAGCCATGCAAGCACAGAGGCCAAGATGGAAGTGCTGTAGTTGCAGGCTAAGGAGTGCCAAGGATTACTGGGGAACCACCGGAAGCCAGAAGAAAGAAGGAAGTGTTACCCCTACAGAATTCAGATTGAGTATGGCCTTGCCAGCACCTTGATTTCAAACTTCTGGCCTCCAGAGCTGTGAGACAAAACATTTCTGATGTGTTAAGCCACCTCGTTTGTGGTACTTTGTTAAGGAAGCTGCACGCAACCAATACATAAACCCTCTCTAGAGCAAAGAAGTGGCTGAAGCCACTGAGATAGACTGGAAAGGGGAATTGGAACCCAGCGAGCCTCATTTCTCTGTTCCCTATCTGCTTTGTTCCTCTTTTCCACTGCAGACCACTAGTCTCTGCCTCTGTGACAAATTCTCTCCATAGTCATTTCGCACTACTCCTTGGTGAGTTCCAGGAGATCTACTCCAGGATAAAACCCTCCTCCCGGAACTGCTAAGAGCTAGAATTCTGGTTGGTTGAAACCAAGGAGGGCTCGCCCACTTCCTTTGTTTGTGATTGGTTTAGGCGTACACGTGTGACTCAGTTCTGGCCAATAACACTCAAGGATCTGGACCACCTCAGTGAAAGGTTTTCTTCCCTGGTGAAAAAAGAGAGGGTGTGAGGGAGGAACCCTGCTTGTCACTTACCTGCTGTAGCCTTGGGAGGGCAGAAGATTTAAAGTAGTTGGCAGCTCTCTCATGACTATGAAGGGAAAGCCAAGAGTAAAGAGTCTGTTTAGCTGCTGTAGCGGGGTGAACCCTACTTCCCAACCCACTCGCGGGAAGGCAGAGAGCTGGACGTTTACTTGCCCGATGAGCAGAGCCAATGCCAGCTTAATGCTAGGCACTGAGTAAAGTGCCCTGCACATCGTACCTCACATCTGGAATGAAAATATACACTTAGGGCGGCTCCTGTGGCTCAGCGGGCAGGGCGCTGGCCCCATATACCCAAGGTGGCAGGTTCAAACCCGGCCCTGGCCAAACTGCAAACAAAAAGTAGCCGGGCGTTGTGGTGGGCGCCTGTAGTCCCAGCTACTTGGGAGGCTGAGGCCAGAGAATCAGCTAAGCCCAGGAGTTGAAGGTTGCTGTGAGCTGTGATGGCACAGCACTCTACCAAGGGCGATAAAAAGAGACTCTGTCTCTAAAAAAAAAAGAATGAAAAGAAAGAAAAGAAATGAAATGATATATACTTTAAAAAAAGAAAGAAAATATACATTTATCTTACAGTTAACCTGCTTGCAGGTTTGGGGAAAAAGAATGACAAGGGTTAATAAAATCCAAGGAAAGTATATGAATCATTGACTAGAAAGGAAGACAAGTGCCTCTAGTAGTGCCCCCAGAATTCTTAGGCTTTGAAATGTCAGAATGAGTCATAACTGGTCATGTTTTTTAAGTGAAAAAGCAATCCCGTTGTGTATTATTCATGTGACATATGATTACTTCATGAGGGTGGAGAGGAACAGTCTATTGTTATTAGATAGAATGGCTTCAGAACGAGAAAAGAAAACCGTTAAATGAAAGGGTAACCAGTGGACACCCCTCCTAACTGCATCAGTTTACCACAGGCTGATTTGAACTAAGAATGAGGGACAAGATATCTACTCCTTCTATACACCCAGGCACAGCCTCTATCATCTAAAATGAGCCAATTCAGAAGTTAACACATAACTCTCCAGTTTCATAACTTGATTATGGTGAATTAGGACCAGGAAAGGAGTAATTCCGTTCTAGATGATCACAAGGAACAGAAGAGAATGTTTATGCAAACTAGACTGCCTTTCACATCTATAGAGAAATTGTATAGAAAAGGCAGTTGCAAAAAACTGAAAATGATTGTTCCCTTATGTCAGCAAAAGTGTTTGTTAAGCTGAAGTCCTCCCTGCGTTCTGGTGATCCAGTGAATAGGAGATGATTGGATAGGAAGTTACTTTATTTGACATAACACTCTCCTGCCCTCTGACCATTTGCTTTATTCCTGAGACCTTAACCAGTTCACGACCTCTAGAGCTGACACTGAGAGGCAGTTCTCTCAATAGAGGGACTGCAGTCATCCCCACCTTTGCCTTCATTATCCTCCTCATTCTAACATTGCTCTTTAGGCTTTTCCTGGATTCTCAGGATGTCCCCTTTCTTAAAGGCAAGATCTTTCCCATCATTCTTATTAAAGAAAAGAGGGGTTTGGTCACACATACTGTGCCTCCTCCTGACTGAGAATCACCCCACCTTCCTGCCTGAACCTGGAAGCTGGTTCTTTCAACATTACAGTATCCAAATTATGTAAGGATACTAGTTAGAATGCAGCTATAGGCATCTAGGCTGGGGAAGAGAGATACACACTTATTTACTGTGGCTACATTGGTGCTTACTTCATGCCAGGCATGATGTCAGGTTCTTCACACATGGTGTAGGTGTTTCTTCCTGCTCCTTGTGTGTATGTGGTGGAGGAGGGAGAGATTGGTGGCAGAAACCAGACAGAACAAATCACATTAGTAGTAACAAACAGGCCAGGTGTGGTGGCTCACGCCTAATCCTAGCACTCTGGGAGGCCAAGCTGGAGAAAACCTTGAGCTTAGGAGTTTGAGACCAGCCTGAGCAAGACTGAGACCCCATCTCTACTCAAAATAGAAAAACTAGCTGGATGTTGTGGTGGGTGCCTGTAGTCCCAGCTACTTAGGAGTCTGAGGTGGGGGATTGCTTCAATCCAGGAGTTTGAGGTTGCTGTGAACTAGGCTGACAGAATGGGACTCTAGCCTGGGCAAAAGGATAAGACTCCATATCAAAAAAAAAAAAAAAAAAAGGTAACAAACAAAAGAAATCCGCACAAGATACCCAGAAATGGGTCTCTTCTGAGAAATGTTTGGTTTTCCAGCCTCCCCACATCCCTTCAGGCAGTAGACAGTTCATAGGTGGTTTAGTCCGAACTGTTGGTTTTCTATGCCTCATTGACTCTAACTTTTTTCCTCTTTCCTAACTGCTCGTACCTCGTATTTAGGAATTCACCCTGCTCTGTATAGCTTTGTACTTCAGGTGAGGCTAACTCCAGCCTGGTCCCAGAGGCAGGACCTGATGGAAGTCAGTCGGTCATGAGCCCATCTCCCTTGTCAGTGGCTGGTTTAATCATAGACGTGGTACAATTCCGGCACTGGGTAAAGAACTACCTGCTGGGGAATCTGGGGGGAAGGTGTCCTTACTGCTAAGCGCTCTTCCAGTGTGTCCTCTGCCCATTGTTATGTCCAGATGCCATAACTGGAACTGCAGCAGCTGTGTTGCAACTTGGCGAGGAAAAAGCTAAAAGTGAAAGCAATAAAGTGAAAACACAGGAAGAACCTAATTCCTTCATGGTTGTTGAGCCGCTGATAAGCTGGTCTCAGAGTATTCCTGCCTTTAGTTTTATTGATATAGGAGATGCTGCAGGCTGAATGTTTGTGCCCCCATTCGAATGTTAAATTCTAAAGCCTAAAGGGATGTAAAGTGATGGTATTTGGAGGAGGGGCCTTTGGGAGGTGATTAGGTCATGAGGGTGGAGCCCTTATGAACAGCATTAGTGTGTCTTTTCTTTTCTTTCTTTTTTTTTTTTTTTAGAGACAGAGTCTCACTTTGTCACCTTCGGTAGAGTGCTGTGGCGTCACAGCTCACAGCAACCTCCAGCTCTTGGGCTCAGGTGATTTTCCTACCTCAGCCTCCCCGGTAGCTGGGACTAAAGGTGCTCGCCACAATACCTGGCTATGTTTTTGTTGCAGTTTGGCCGGGGCCGGTTTCGGTATATGGGGCCGGTGCCCTACTCACTGAGCCACAGGCGCTGCCTGGGATTAGTGTCTCTATAAAAGAGACTTCAGAGAGCTCCTTTGCCCCCTTCTGCCGTGGGATGACAGTGAGAAGGTAGCTATGACCCAGGAGTGGGCCCTCACCAGACACCAATCAGTTCCCTTGATGTTGGACTTCCTAGCCTCCAGAACTGTGAGAAATAAATGTTTGTCTATGATATTCTGTTTCAGCAGCCCAAACAGATGCAAACATGAGATAACATATATCTTCTTATCGTTTAAGTCAACTGAAGTGGTATTCTTTTGGTACTTGCAGCCAGAAATGTCTTAATTAATATAGTTTATGCTGCCATTGAGGACATTGCTTATACTCTTTTGAAGGGCTCATGACTTGAGGCCAACATGGTCTTCCCTTTGTTCTGGGGCTGGCAGTCACAGAACACCACTGAGTCTTCTGGCCACTGCCCATTCTCACGACCATCTGCAATACTGGATAGGATCATGGGAAGATGGACCCATCGCTAGGGACAAAGGCAAAGGTACAAGTGAGAAAGACAGTCAGAGATTGGAGAGGAAATGGGTAGAGTCACAGAGATGTATGTGTTGCATGGGGGTGGGGAGTCAACAGAGCCCAAGACTGCAAAAGAACACAGCAGGTCAGGGCTGAAGTGGAAAATTAAATTTGGGTGGAGTTAGGAAGACAGCTTCCTTGATGAAACCCAAACTTGGAAACTCCACGGGTTAGATCAGTTATGACAGACACTAAACAAACAGACACAGCAGACCAAGTGCAGTGGCTCATGTCTGTAACCCCCAGCACTTTGGGAGGCTGAGGCAGGAAGATCACTTGAGATCAAGAGTTCAAGACCAGCCTGGGAAACATAGCAAGACCCCTTCTCTACAATAAATAAATAAATTGGCTCGGCACCTGTAGCTCAGTGGCTGGGGCGCCAGCAACATACACTGAAGCTGGTGGGTTAGAGTTTGGCCCGGCTAAACAACAATGATAATTGCAACCAAAAAATAACCGGAGGGTGTTATGGAGGGTGCCTGTAGTCCCAGCTACTTGGGAGGCTGAGGCAAGAGAATTGCTTAAGTCCAAGAGTTTGAGGTTGCTGTGAGCTGTGATGCTATGGCACTCTACCGAGGGCAACATAGTGACACTCTGTCTCAAAAAAATAAAATAAAATAAAAATAAATAAATAAATAATTTGGGCATGGTTGCACAGCTGTAGTCCTAGTCACCTGGGAAGCTAAGGCAGGAGGATCACTTGAACTTAGGAATTTGAAGCTGTAATGCGTTATGATTGTGCCACCACACTCCAGCCTGGATACATCTTTTAAAACAAAACAAAACAGGACAACAACTTTCTGTTCCCTGAGTTTCCCTTCTCCTTGGAGCCCTTTTTGATTTGCCTCCATGATGAAAGCACAGGTGTTCCTGCTTCTTGATTCCACTCATAGCTGTTGCCTGAGTCTGTACATAACACTCTGCTTAGGTTCTCTTACCAGCTGAACTAAGATAGAAACTTCTTAAAAGCTTAAGCAAATACTTTCCTACATTTTAAATTTTACTGAAACAAACAAACCATTAGGTAGAGCTTACTTCTTGCTAGGAATCATTCCAAAATCTTTACAAATATTTTATTTTTTTTTGAGACAGAGCCTCAAGCTGTTACCCTGGATAGAGTGGTGTGGCATCACAGCTCACAGCAACCTCCAATTCCTGGGCTCAAGTGAGTCTCTTGCCTCTGCCTCCCAAGTAGCTGGGATTACAGGTGCCCATCACAATGCCCAGCCATTTTTGGTTGCAGCCCTCATTGTTGTTTGGCAGGCCTGGGCTGGATTTGAACCCGCCAGCTCAGGTATACGTGGCTGGCGCCTTAGTCCGTTGAGCCACAGGCGCTGAGCCCAAAATCTTTACAAATATTGACTCATTCAATCCTTACAACAATGTTAAGAAGTTGTGCTAATAGTAACAAGACTAGTATAAACTATCTCAGTCCATTCAGAATGCTATACTACCAGAAACTGGTGACTTAGAAACAGTAACAGTAGAAATGTATTACTCACAGTTCTAGAGGATGCGAAGCCGGCAGAGTCAGTGTCTGGTGAAGTTTGCTCTGTTTCATAGGTGATGCCGTCTATCTATGTCCTCACACCGCAGAAGGGTGAAGTAGCTTACTCAGGTGTCTTTTATAAGGGCACAGTTTCATTCATGAGGGCTCCATTCTCTTGACCTAATTACCTCCTACAGGCCCCAACTCTTAATATCATTACACTGGGGATTAGATTTCAACATATGAATTTTGGGGAGGCACAAACATTCAGACCATAGCAATTATTAATTATTATAATTTTTTTTTTTTTGGTAAAAGCAGAAAGAGTTATTATCATCTCCTCCGTACCCTCCCTTTTAAGAGACTTTCACTCTTTGCCAGGCTGGAGTGCATGAGAGCATTGTAGCTCATTATAACCTTGACAGAGGAGGCAATCCTGGAGGCAATTGACACCTAGTTAGGGAGATGCCCAAGGCCTCACCTCACCTCTCTTTGTGACTTCCCTCCATGCGAGACCCTGACACCACTAGCCTAGTTCTGGGGCTCATGTTTCTCCCAGCATGCTGTATTACTTCTCAATATTGAGTGTATTATTCATAAAATACACTCACATGTAATGCTCAATATAATGGCTTTTTTTTTTTTTTGAGACAGAGTGCCGTGGTGTCATAGCTCACCTCAGACTCTTGGGCTTAAGTGATTCTCTTGCCTCAGCCTCCCAAGTGGCTGGGACTACAGGCACCTGCCACAACACCCGGCTATATTGTTCTTGTAGCTGTCATTGTTGTTCGGCAGGCCCGAGCCAGGCTTGAACCTGCCAGCCCCGGTGTATATGGCCAGCACTCTAGTTGCTGAAGTACAGGTGCTGAGCCTCAATATAATGTTTTTGCTAAGACATTAAAAGATTTTAAAGATTTTTGGTGCTTGGCTCGGCTCCTGTGGCTCAACAGGCTAAGGCGCCAGCCACGTACACCTGAGCTGGCGGGTTCGAATCCAGCCCGGCCCGCCAAACAACAATGATGGCTGCAACCAAAAAATGGCCGGGCGTTGTGGCGGGCGCCTGTAGTCCCAGCTAC
>CAUYRH010076034.1:0-27739 GCA_963574655.1 Perodicticus potto | reverse complement strand
TTGAGACAGAGCCTCAAGCTGTCACCCTGGATAGAGTGCTGTGGCATCACAACTCACAGCAACCTCCAATTCCTGGGCTCAAGCGAGTCTCCTGCCTCTGCCTCCCAAGTAGCTGGGACTACAGGCGCCCGCCACAACGCCTGGCTATTTTTTGGTTGCAGCCGTCATTGTTGTTTGGCAGGCCCGGGCTGGATTCGAACCCACCAGCTCAGGTGTACGTGGCTGGCGCCTTAGCCCATTGAGCCACAGGCGCCGAGCCTGATGCTTTTAACTTCTGTCTTTCAATGACTTAAAGTCACTGGGTATGAAGGAGAAAGAAGGATGGGTCTATTTTACTGCATGTTGTGGGAGCTGAGGTGGAAACTTTCCACTACACATTTTATAATCTGGAAAACAAGCCAGAGACAACCTGTGTCCTATCAGTGAATTTGACAGTAGTTCTTGAACCCAAGTGTTCTGCCTCCTGCTCCTTGCCTTCCCCATCTCCATGTTCAGGGCTGAATGAATTGATTACCTGAGAGCTCAGGCAGTCAGGCACTAACACAGTGGTGCTCCACATTTCAAAGGGCTTGGAAGGGGGTACCCTCTGAGGAGGGAGGTGGCATGGGAGTTTGTCTGTCCCACCCTAAAAGAACAGCTAGTCCTGGGGATGACAGACTAACTGAAACATTAATTGCTTGTCCTCTCCTTTTAATCTCCTTGAACATAAATTATGATAACCAGTAACAAAGGGAAGTTGTAAAGCTCAAATCAGATAATAAATGCAAAAGAGCTTTGTAAACTGTTAACGTATTATACATATTACATTTCTGAATACCTATTGCAACAAGGGCGTGCTGTTAATAACCATTTACCCAAGAAGAGTAACCATCTGTCTTAAGGTAGACTGCCACTGTGGGCAGTTCTCCCGAGGCTGGGAAACATCTTGCCTCCTGGTAGCTCTTGTAACTGAGCAAAGCTAAGAGCATCAATGTTTCCTTTTCAATGTTGCCAATGTTGTCTGTGTCTCCTCATCCCAGGCCTCAAGGCTGGCTGAGTAGCTGGCTGCCTACTTGGCGCCCCACTTCCATGTCTCAGCTGAAGAATGTGGAAGCCAGGATTCTCCAGTGTAAGTAGAAGGGACAGCTTGTCCCACTTCTTTCAGGGGGCCAAAGAGGGGTGCAGGATATGCACAGAACTGGGTACGTGAGGCCACTGCTTTCCTGATTAATAATGCTTTGGATGGGAGGAAAGGATGTCAGTGATTTGAGGGGAAGAGATTCATAAAGAGGGCACAATATTCTGTGATAGTGGTTTCTCACCTCCTTCCTAGCCATATGCCACTTCCTGCCACATCCTATAGTTTTACCTCAAACCTTACACCAATATGGGTTAACACACACAGACATACACATCTTCCCCTTCCCACCTTCCTTCTCCCCCATTCCTCTCTCCTTTCTTCTCTCCCTCTCTGTTCTAAATACATAAGCACTTCTTAGATTTACCATCTGCCTACCTGAGGACCAGCAATCCTACATTCTCTAATATGCCCTGTGTTCTAGCTGGTTTGGGCCTACCTCCTGCCTGGTCACTATGGTAGTTTGGGATTTGTAAACCAGCGCTATTACCTGGGGGCAGGGCATCTAATGAGCAGTAGCAGCACTAACTCAAATAAGACCTTTGGGCTATGTCTCCCCGTATTTCCCACATGATCTTCCCCAACTTGCCACATTGCCCCAGCCAGGCCACCCTCACTCTTATGGTCCTAAGTCAGAGCAGCCACTGTTTTCAAGCCTCCATCCAGGATCTAGTCAGCTCTGCCATGTGACTGCCGTCACACCAGCAAAACAAACCCTCCCCACCTCATTCTCAGTCTCTAAGAGGAATAAGTCCAAGGTCCAGCCCACACCCATCACCCCCTCCCCCTGGCTGGACCATATTTCTGTCCACCTGTCAGGCTTCAAGCACACACAAGTTCAAGAGTGTTGGACACAAGAACTCCGTAATGTGTCACTGCCACCCTGAGCCCAAAGGGAGTTGGGCAAACAGTTTTCAGGAATAAGATAGCCTTTAATACCTATAGACCAATCTACAAATTGTGCTTGGAGTTGAATTCTCTAGAATGTGTAGTTTAACACACAATGTGTAGTTTCTTTAACAGAAAAAGTTATTCTCACACATTACATTGGTTCTTACCAAGGTTATTCAATACTGATGCAATAGGGGAGAGAGATGGGGCTCAACTCCAAATACAACAAGGACAAGTGGGGATTTATAACCAAGGAACAAGGTGACGGGGTCTGTGGATGGAGAAGTACTGGAGAAGACAACAGGATAAGGGGATTCTTGCTAATAACCATTTACCCAAGAAGAATAACCGTCTATCCAAGACAGGTAGGGATTCCTGACTGTCATAATGGGCAGACATCTAAAGCCTCACGGCCTGGCTCTTGATACCTCTTGTAACTGTCATCAAGGCCGAGAGCTGTAATGCTTCCTTTTCATTGTTGCCAGTGAGTGTCTCTGTGTCTCCTCATCCCAGGCCTCAAGGCTGGGGGAGAAGAAACTTGGTCAGGAATGACTGGCTAGGGGATTCTTGCTTAGACTGGGCTAGGCAGGCTATAGGCAGGCTAGGGCCAGGGGCCAGGCCTAGTCAAGAAGAAGGCTCAGAAGAGCTCTCCTAAAGTTTGGTCAAGGAGAGAGTCTGTGTCAAGAGGTCAGAGTTGTGGAAGGAAAGACCTGAGGGAGCTTAGGGAGGGCTGGCAATGGAGAGAGATCTGAAGTGTGGTGGTCATGGGTCATCTGGGCAGAATGACGGGAAATGGTCTTATTGGTTTACACTGGGACTCTCCCCACCCCAGGTCTCCAGAACAAGTTCCTGGCCAGATACGTGTCCCTTCCAAACCAGAACAAGATCTGGACGGTGACTGTGAGCCCTGAGCAAAAGGGCCGCACCCCCCTGGTGATGGTGCATGGCTTTGGGGGCGGTGTGGGCCTCTGGATCCTCAACATGGATTCACTGAGTACCCGCCGAACACTGCACACCTTTGATCTGCTTGGCTTCGGGCGGAGCTCAAGACCGACATTCCCAAGCGACCCAGAGGGAGCTGAGGATGAGTTTGTAACCTCGATAGAGACATGGCGGGAGTCCATGGGAATCCCCAGCATGATTCTTTTGGGGCACAGTTTGGGAGGATTCCTGGCCACTTCTTACTCTATCAAGTATCCTGAAAGGTAATGAGCCACCCACCCTTGTACCGTAACTCCTTACCTTGCCAGGAACTTTCTAGTGTTCTTTTCCAGTAATTCTCTCCTTCCCACGTGATTGAAGGGCTCTGGTGCTTCCAAGAGAATACAGTGTGTCTTCTCCTCTTTCCTCCTTTAATGTAGAGTAAAACACCTCATCCTGGTGGACCCGTGGGGCTTTCCCCTTCGACCGACCGACCCCAGTGAGATCCGAGCTCCCCCAACATGGCTCAAGGCCGTGGCATCTGTCCTAGGGCGTTCCAATCCTTTGGCTGTTCTTCGAGTAGCGGGGCCCTGGGGTGAGTAGCCTGCAGATGAAGAAACTATCCCCTTATAACAAGGCTATCCCATTCTAGAAACCTCACTGTTTGTCCCGCTTACTCATAAAAAGTGAGAATGGGTCTATCATTATCATTTAAAGCTATTAATCTGAACCAGATCTCTTTGAGGTTGCAGAAGGTTCTTTCCCCCCTTCATCTGCATGGAAAAAGCTTTCCTACACAAGGGACAGATGGAGCAGAGCAGCTACCCCATGCCTTGGCTATATCCCCACAGAAGGGGGGCACTGTGAGGCAAATCCTCCTCTGCTACATGCGTGAATCTTTATGACAATCTATTGATGATTGGGGCACAGTAACCACCACTGGATCCCATCCCTGTGGGTCACCCAGTACCCACAGCAGGCAGGGGCAGGACCAGAGCCTCCAGCATAACCCACCATGGCCCATAAGCCCCTCTGAAGTGTGCACTGCTTCAGGCAAGCACCTTATCTTCACCTGCCCTGTGTCATCTAGTACTTAGTAGCCATCAGAAAATTCTGTGGGTAAAAGGGAGGAAAAGAAGGTGGGACAGGAGGAGCCAGCGTAATGAACAGGGTCGGCTTCCTGACCTGACATTGCCAGCACCACTTCCTTCTAGAGAGCTTATGACTCTAATGAGGTAAAAAGTAGATTCCCTTCATGGAAAAGCTTGGTGACCCTATCTTGTACTGATAGCTTATGTTTATAGTAATGTTCAATAGCCAATTATTATTGGGTTTTTTTTAATGTATATATATGTATATACTTTTTTTTTTTTTGAGACAGAGTCTCACTTTGCACCCTTGGTAGAGTGTCGTGGTGTCATAGCTCACAGCACCCTCAAACTCTTGGGCTCAAGTGATCCTCTTGCCTCAGTTTTTCATTTTTAGTGGAGACTGGGCTCTCACTCTTGCGCAGGCTGGTCTCGAACTCCTGACCTCCAGCAATCCATCTCAGCCTCTGAGAGTGCTAGGATTATAGATAGGCATGAGCCACCGCACCTGTTCCCCTATAGCCATTTATTATTGTTAATAGCTAAAGAAGAGTTCTCTCACTAGGCCCTTAAAGAAAAACAGAATGGCTTCAGATAAAGGGGGGGAAATGAGCATTTGAGTAGAAGGTAGGAGTTTAAGAGTTCTGAGAGAAAGGAGGGCTTGCAAGAGGCATAGGTGGCAAAGGAAAGAAAGTAGGCAGAGGGCTGACCTCCTGATTCCTCGCACTGTGAATTCCAATAGACTCTACAGTCCTTCCTAGGGAGAAGCCCTGCTCAAGCCACCCTCTCGTTTTCTGGCCTTGAATCTGGCCAGTTCTTGTAAGGGCATCAGAGTTACTGTGGTTGGGGCAGTTGCCTGTTACCCAGAGAGGGCTATGCCAAGAGGCAGGGTCAGCACCCATGCAAATCTTGGTTGTACTTCCCCAGTCACTTCTCACCTCCCTCTCACCGCCCCCCTTACTGGTTACACAGAGAATACCAGAAGAGAGAGATCAGAAGTTGACCAGTAGGCCCAATTTTTACAGTCTTGTTTTTGCTTGTATATATACCATAAAGAAAGGTGAAAGGAACAGATCATTCTAGAAAAGTACTCTGAGTCTGAGACACCAGTGTTGTTAAGTTCACCTTCCCTTGTATTCTATTACAGGTTTGAATATGAGAGGGCTCTTGGGAGGTGGTCTAGTTTCATCTGCTACCTTCAGAAGATTAGGCCATAGGGTTTCAGGGAGAGAAAGAACACAGACTGTGTAAGAAAAACATCTCAACTATGCGCTCGGGGAGAGGGCTTGTGATCCTTGCAGGGAAAGATCTTGGGACTTCACTGAACTGAAAATAACCTGATTCCTCAGTGATGTTAGACTGTCTTTAAATTCTTTGGGAACCATTTGAAGTCATCTGGAGTTTCCCAATAGACTCCTGCACTCTTTCTGCCACTGTAATGTTAAATGTATAAGGCAAACAAACCCTTAGGAGAAATATTATTTGGTTAAAGTTGTTAAAACATACATAGGCAGGAGTCTTGCCCCCCCTACACCCACATCTGAATTGGCCACTCTGGGTTTTTCTGTCCCTTCCCAGGGCCTGGCCTTGTGCAGCGATTCCGGCCGGACTTCAAGCGCAAGTTCGCAGACTTCTTTGAAGATGACACCATATCAGAGTATATCTACCACTGCAATGCACAGAATCCCAGGTGAGGGCAGCTCCCAGGCTAGCTTGGGATGGGTGCTTTGGATATAAAACTCCAGCTGCTAGAGTTCTGTGCTTTACTTTTTTTTTTCACAAAGCTCTGGCTAAGATAGGGAACATAGGCACTAATAGACTTGATCATTTCCAGTGAATTCCCCAGGGATAGACACAAAGGAATATAGAGGATAATAGATTAATTAAGCACATTGCCCATCTCTAGAGGAAGCTCTTCCTTCCTTACAGATAGACAGTTGGCCTGATGAGCAAAAGTCTGAAAAACATTTTATTTTTTTCTTATTTATTTATTTGAGACAGAATCTCGTTCTGTGCCCTGGGTTGAGTGCTGTGGCATCATAGCTCACAGCAACCTCAAACTCTTGGGCTCAAGCGATCCTCTTGCCACAGCCTCCCAAGTAGCTGGGACTCTAGGTGCTTGCCACAACACCTGGCAAGTTTTTCTATTTTTAGTAGAGATGGGGTCTCGCTCTTGCTCAGGCTGGTATTGAACTCCTGAGCTCAGGCAGTTCAACCACCTGGGCCTCCCAGAGTGTTAGGATTACAGGCATGAGCCACCACCAAAGCATTTTAAAAGATCTTTTTTTTTTTTTTTTTTTTAACTGAACAGGTGATATAAACATGGGGTGGGTGGTTGCAAAGGAAAAGAAAGAAATCTTCTGTCTCAAATCTGCAATCCCCAAATTTCCTTATTATTTCCAGTCTGGGATATCATGTACCGTTGCTTCAGAGGGCCTTCTTGCACATGTTCCTTTCATACACGTGATTGTAACTAAAGAACACATTCCTAAATACACAATTGCTCATCCAATTTAAAATTGAATCAGGTGCACTTTGAAATGATTTATCAGTAGGACAGAAATTCTTTTGTATCTTTGTGAGATTCAGGAGTGTCCATAGAACATTGCAAAGTTCCCATGTGTGGCTACTTATGTACACAGCAGGCCCCACAGCCTGCCAGTCTGCAGTCTTGGCAACATCAAAGGCCAGGGCACAATCAGGGAGGTAATCTTCCTCGACGGCAGTGCCCTGTAAGTGACTGATAGCATGAGGCCACATTGGCGGCACCGCCTCTGTGAGGGCCTCACCCCGAGCTGGTGGGAGGCATCTGAGAGAGCCAAAGTCACTACCCCACCTCCTTCCAAGCCTGTCCATATCACCTGTTGTGGGCCATAGCTATGAGGAAGATAGGGATATGCATTCCAGCAGCACTGTCTGAGCATTAGCCTCAAACTCAGGCAGCTGTGGGGCAGTGTGGGACCTGTCTGTCCAGCACTGCACATGACCTGGACCCTGGTTAGGCAGTAGCATAGAAACTTAGCTCAATGGTCAAATTGGGTATCCCTCGCTTCCTATTCTCAGCTCCTCTCAGTCCTCACAGGCTCAGGGCCAGTCTGGGATCCACCTGAGGCCCCACAGGCCCAACCCAAGCTCTTTCCTCAGAACTTTGCTCATCCCAGACCTACTTCTGTACTTCTCTCTCAATCTGAGCCATAGACTGTGTAATCCTGCAACTCATTCATGTCCAAGAAGAAGCAAAGATGATATGAGTGACCCCCCCAAATACCATAACTCTATTTTGTGACCCCTTGCGTTATTTTCATTGTAACCCTGATAAGCACATGGTAACTTTTAATTTTATTTTCAACTTGGAAAACAAAAGGGCAAAATGTTTGAAGGTTACCTACTTCTTTCCATGCGCCCAAACTTAGGGGCTTTGTGCATAGTATTTTTTTTTTTTTTTTTTTTGAGATAGAGTCTTGCTATGTCACCCTTGGTTAGAGTGCTATGGTATCACAGCTCACGGCAACCTCAAACTCCTGGGCTTAAGCAATTCTCTTGCCCCAGTCTATCAAGTAGCTGGGACTACAGGTGCCCACCACAAAACCCGGCTATTTTTGTTGTTGTTGTTGCAGTTGTCATTGTTGTTTAGCAGGCCAGGGCCAGGTTCGAACCTGCCAGCCTGCGTGTATGTGGCCAGTGCCCTACCCCTGAGCTACGGGCACTGCCTATGTATAGTATGCTTTCATTTTTCTAATCATGACCTAAAAATATGGACATAGTACTCCAATTTGTAAATGAGAAAATCAAGCTCTATCCTGGTTACATGACTGGACATAGCCAAGAATTTGAATTTGTCTTTCTGATTCCAAATTCCATGACTTTTCCACTGTCCTGCAATGTCTTCAGGAAAAATTATCCATTTCTGGTGGCCTGGGCAAAACCTGGGCTCCCCTTCTTCCCTGGGATGCAAAGGAAAATATGCACGTAACCAACCCCAAACAGGTCAAGCCTAGGAGGCAGCAGTGTCCCCAACCTCCCCTATCTCCCACAGAAGCTACAGACCAGCCCAGGGAGCTGGTTCCTGTCACAGCCTTGCAGACACCTCATGATATGGCCTTAATTAATCCTACTGAGGAAATGACCAGAGAGTAAGGTAGATTAACTCAGCATTTGTTCCTTTTTACTTAACAAAAACTGCTGCTCTCCTGGTCCTTGTAAGACTGGCTGTGAATACCAGAGTAATCTTAGGTAGCATTTTTTACTACCCTAATGCCCCCTTCAGATTTCACCTCAAATGAACTCCTCGACGCTCTCCCTTAACCTCAGCAGGCTGAGTCCCCAGCCCACGTTGCTGTAGCACTCAACCACCCTTTCATCGTTCTTGGGAAATTTTAAGTTAAATCATTAATCATATGATTAGCTGTGTAATGCCTGCTTTCCTACAGTGTGAACTCCAGGAGGGCCAGCACCCCACCTGTCCTGTTCACATCTCCTCACCCAGCCCAGGCTGTGGCACATAAATATCTGTTGAATAAGTTATAATCCACTCCATTCCATTCTGCCTTGGAGTTTTTCACAAGTGTATTCCTCCTAAGTTTTCCCTGATGGCATTTCCATCATCTCCCAATCTTATCAGTATTGAATAAGCCCAGTGCTGGCCTTTGAGAGGAATGCAAAGGTGACTGAGATACTGCCCCAGCCTCTGGAGGACCACAAGCTGACATTTCAGCTGCAGTGTTTATTCTGTTAATTGCCTCACCCTGGTTTGCTTCTGTCAGTGGTGAGACGGCATTCAAAGCCATGATGGAATCCTTCGGCTGGGCCCGGCGCCCCATGCTGGAGCGTATTCACTTGATTCGGAAGGATGTGCCCATCACCATGATCTATGGGGCCAACACCTGGATAGATACCAGCACAGGAAAAAAGGTGAAGATGCAGCGGCCAGATTCCTATGTCCGAGACCTGGTACGTTGGCCACCCACAGAGCAGGGGTTGAGGAGGAAGTGCTGTGAATTGAATCCCAGCACATGCTGGTCGCCTCTCAGTTAGTCAACTCTCAGCCTTGGGGTAGAGGAGGGTGATCAGAGAGTCGGGGGAAAGAGAGATGGACAGATGGCCATGAGGCAGTGGGTTTGGAAAGTCTGTCTTTGTAATAGGTAATAAGGGGCTCCCCACTTCTTTGTAGCCTACTTCAGGCGAAAGTCGGTTCTTATCCAGTAGCCAGGTGCGTGCTGCCTCTAATAATCCCCACCCAGTACCCGAGCCTGAGGCCTTCCTACCACACTTCTGCCTGCTGCTCCCCACCCTTGTTTGCCAGTGAGTGGGCTTAATTAGGCTAGGTACCACCCCTGGGCCTTTGGATGAAACCAGCCCATCAGTGGTGGTGCTAACGTGGAAGGAAAAATACGGTGAATGTCTGTAGAAGAAGTAGGATGGAATACTGGGATTCATTGGCTCCCAAAGGAAAGTACCAATCCGGGGAGAAGGGTGGAGCATTGTTCCTGATAACAGCTTGTGGGTGACAGCAAACAGTGTAAGGGGAAAAGAAATGGTGACTGAAGGGCTGTCTCACCCCTGGCGTGTCCTCTCCCCACAGGAGATTAATGATGCATCACACCACGTCTATGCCGACCAGCCACACATCTTCAATGCTGTAGTGGAAGAGATCTGCAACTCGGTTGATTGAGCTGCTCTCTAGAGGAAGAGGAGAAAGCCAGAGAGTCACTGTCGCCTCCCTGTCTGCTTACTCACCCCTCTGTCCTTTCCTCACCGACTAACACGTGCCAGCCTGGCAGTCTTGGGCTGTCCCCAGGACAGGACCACAGTGGAAAAGAGCACTTCTGACCCCATGCTAAGGGCTGGAGGTGGACAAGAGGCCTTGAGCACTCCACCCTGGGGAAGAACATAAAGGATTGCATAATGTCACCCATTCTCTCCATGCCAAGTGTTACCCGAGCGTTGGTTATGAAGGATTGCACTGAGCCACATTCCCTCCCTGTGCAGCCTTTTCTTCCTCTGGGTAAAGGAGAGTTCCCAGTCACCTTTCCTAGCTCTAGTTGGGGTAGGTCCCCTGCAAGGACATCTTCCTCCTTCAAGACTCCCTCACCCCCATCCTATGCCAGATCCATCCAGGGTCTGGCTGGGACGGGTTCCCACTTAACTACCAAGAGCAGGTCCTAGAGCTCCCTGTACCTGCCGAGTCTCTTCCATGACCTAAGAGGTCATATCCAAAGCCCTCACTGACAGATAAAACAGGACATGGCTGGCCCATGGTGACACATTTCTGTGTGGGTGAATCCAGCAGATCTAAGGCTAGATATCAGGTCTGCAGACACCCACTGCTTATTGCACACTTGATTTCCTACACTTCGAGGCAGGCACCATTGCCATGGGGCTGGTCCTACTCACTGGCCAAGGATAAGCCCATCCTTGCCCCACATTCTAGTTCCATTTACAGGGATGCTGTTGTCCTGCCCTGTTCTCAGCCCTGGCTGCCTGACCTGGGAACACTCAGTGCTCCTTGCTTGCCCCACCTTCCAACTGGAGGCCTCTGAGCCTCCCTCTGTGCCTTGGGCCCTGAAGCCCCACATGTAGTATAGAGCAAAGGTGGCCTCCGGTGGAGAGAGCCGGGAAGGGCCCTTCACCCCCCGGTCATGTCTGGCTCTCCATGCCTCCCAGTATCTGCATTTTTCTACCTGCCCCCAGAACTGAGGCCCACTGTAAGCCCCTGCCTATGGTCCGATTCCCTGTCCTCGTAAGCCACAGTGTAGTTCCCACCATCTATCTATCTGCCGTCTGTCCCCGTGGTCTCCTATGTCCATGGGCAGGCTTCAGGGGCTGCTATGAGGTCATGGGCAGTAGGCTGGGCCTGCCTGCAGACCCAGGGCAGCTCCTGCCTGCTTCTTTACTTCTGTAAAGCCAACCCTTTCACCAGAATAGCATTAACTCCTGGTGCTTTGTACTACTGGTCCAGCTGCCTTGGGTTCCTTTTCTATATTAATAAAGAAATGAGTTAAAACTGCTGGCAGTGGTGAGATTTAGCATTGCTCTGACAAGAATGCTGGGTGGCCCTGAATTCGAGTGATATCTGAGTTAAAGAAGGGATCCCTGAGAGGTACCTGAGAACCTCCCACTCCCTCTCCTTTTAGCTCAGTGTTTGCCTCTAGACCCAGCCCAGAATCTGAATCCAGGGTATAGATGGATCAAACCCCAATTCTGAAGAGAATTGGGCAGAACAGGGTGCTGCCTGCTGCCATTAAGTCCCTGGTCTTCCTAAGCTCAGATCCTGCCCCCTGTAGCCTGTTCTAACTCCTGTTCATCCTCTGGTTCTCAGCTTAGACTCCTCATGTGGGAAACTTTTCCCTGACTCCCCAGCCTAGACTAGGACACTGTTCCGCATCTCCATGGTACGCTAAGTTGCCCCTTTTGCCTCAGCCTCCCAAGTACCTGGGACCATGGGCGCCCACTACAATGCCTGGCTATTTTTTTATTTCAGTTGTTTTTGTTTAGCTGGACTGGGCCGGGTTCAAACCCGGCAGCCTTGCCAGCCTCAGTGTATGTGGCCGGCACTCTACCCACTGAGCTGTAGGCGCCACCCTTGGCTGCCCCTTTTGTAACCCATAAACTTGTAGTTCCTTGTTTAAAATCTCTTTCCTCCCCAGACCATTAGCCATGTAAGGACAAGGGTCATGTCTGATGTATAGTTCATGTTCCATAAATGTTTGTTTTGATCAAGCCAAGGGAAGTGAGTGCTCAAAATGGTGCCTAGCCTGTGCTGACTGAGTCCAGCAAGACCTAGAGTTCCACAGCTCTAAACGGCACGTAATAACTCCAGATGTTCCCATGGATGAATGAATGAGTGAGTGGGTGGACAAATGGATAGAATGGCTCCTGGGTATAATTACAAAGCTCTGCTCCACCCAAGGACCCTGTGTCTCCCCTGACTGCTGTAGGAGGGGAGACGAGGCATTTAGAGCCTACTACATGCCAAGCTGTAGGGCTACAGCAGTGAAGAAACACAGTCCCTGCCTTTATGGGCAATTGCAGGCTACCTGGAGAGACACAGCTCCCACTAGAGTTGTACAAGTCTCCAGCAGAAGTGATGACAGATGACCCTGAGGGGGAGGAGGACTGAGGAAGGGGAGGAAGGAGTGTCTTTGGAGAGGAGCAGGGAGGTAACTGAGAGATGAGTTTGGGGTGATTGGGGCAGGGATCAGCCACATGATGAATGTGTTCCTCCTAAAGAGCAATGGAAAGAAAGGAGTGAGGGTCAAGGTAGAGTGGAGAGCATGACAGAATCAGACCAGATTGGAACAGCCACTTTGGCTCTGTGTGGTACAGACTTCAGGAGAATGAGTCTTTCTCTGCAGGGGAAACTTTGAATCACTACAATGGTCCAGGCCAGCGATGTTGGGAGTAGACTTGGCTAGTGGCTAGTAGACACAGGAGCAAAATGTGAGAGATCTCTAGGAGGTGAGATCTAAAAATACCAATGTCAACACTGGCACTACCACTCTCTTGAATGTCCCAAGTGAGGCAGTGGTTACCACACCTGCTGACATAATGCAACAACCTGGGAGTATTTTTTTTAAGCATTTAGATTCCTCAATTCCTGTGCTGTAGTCCTCAGAGTGTGATTCAGCAAATCTGGATGGAATCTGACCATGAAATCTTCATTTAAACACATTCCTAGGAGATTCTGATAACCCGTGTCTGCAGGCACTGGTCTAAAGAACACCATGTCTCTGACTCAGAAAGCACATGTGGAGTACAGCCTGTGCCCAAAGAGTTCATCCTGTTTGCTCCAGAATCACTTCACTGGGAGGCTGCACAACAAGCTGACCTTATTTTCCCAAACTCAACACAGGGCAAATGCATTCCTCGGGATCAGGTGCAAGAAGAGTCTGAGAAAGGTCACCTAGAGTGCCCTGTGTATACTACTGGGCCCATGTGCATGGCCACACGCCAGCACACACACATTCCAGTACACACACACACACGCATGCACACTTCATCTGACGGGCATTCCTAACATTCCCCAGACTGCGATTAAGAAATAACAATGAACATACCACCCAGTTGACACCATTCCTGGTGGGCTCTAAGGATTTATGGTGACAATTTAAGCCATAAACATGGGCTTCTCAAAGGCCTGCAATTTAAAAGGAGAGATTCCACAGATAGACATACAGGACTATGACTCAGCTTAAGGCCCAAGAGGTGCTGCACTGTTTAGGGACTAGCAGGAAGTGTGCTAAATTTAACTTTCCTCTTTGGATAGACACCAAAATATGTGTGCTAAAAATACAGTCCAGTTTCATTGTCACAGGGCTGGTGAAATCTTGACAGAGTCTCACTCTGTCATTCTGGCTAGAGTGCTAGACGTCATAGCCCACAGCAACTTCAAACTCCTGTGCTCAAGTGATCCTCCTTCCTAGACCTCCTAAGTAAGCAGCTGAAACAGAGGGCATACGCCACAATGCTTGGCTAAGTTTTCTATTTTTAGTAGAGACAAGGGGAGAGGTGTCTCAGGCTGGTCTGCAACTCCTGAGTTCAAGGGATCCTCCCAGCTCAGCCTCCCAGGGTGCTAGGATTATAGACATGAGCCACCACAACCAGCCATGAGATGCCCCTTTGATGGGCAAGTCCCACCAGTCAAAGGATCTAAATCTTGGGACTTGAGTCCTTCAAAGAAGAGGGTCTTTGGCACAGGAAAGACCTCCTCAGTTTCTACTGTCCCCTTTCTTGGCCTGAAAAACCCCCAACAAAACTCTGCTTACCCAAGCTCACCTTACATCATCTGTTCTCAAGAAATCTTATTGTCTGCTTTGGGAGGATTGTCAGTTTAGACTTATAAATGTTATAAGAACTTTTGATGCTATTAGAACTGAGAGACTACATACAAAAATGGGAAATAGCCAGGGTGTAGATGACAGTAGAGCTCTGACTCACAAACTCTGAAGCAACCAGCCAGGAAAGCCAAAGCACGACCAAACCTCTGAAGCAGTTGTCCCAGAACTGCCAAGACTGTCATGACTGCCAGCTTCCCTATATTTTCCCTTCTTTCCATCCCTTTTCCCACTTCTTTCCAACTCAGGACTAATCAGAGAAAGCCAAACATGCTCCCTGAACCAGTCACATAAGATGCCCCGCTTCTAGTTAACCCACCTCCAGCTTCCCCATGCTCTAAACCTCCAGCCAAGCGTACCTGAGCCGTCCCCTTTTTGTTTTTACCACGAAGCTTTTCCAGTTCCCTGCCTGCTTTTGAGTCTCTGCCAAACTCAAGTGATGGTGGCTGAATCCCCTGGTATAGCCAGTGCTGACTAACCAGCTGCTCTCATTTGAGTGGTCTTCATTCATCACCACAGAATTCCAAAGCCTCCCCTTAAGTGTATGTGGGTTCTGCGCAGTTCTGTGCTGGAGCACAGGGGTTATTTCGGGCAAAGTGAGTGCTGCAGAGTGTGAAGCAGAGGGGGATGGGAAATGAGACTCACAGACTCTGATGGGGTGGACAATCTGATCTGCACTGAGCTGAACTGTAGGCCTAGGAGTACCAGGTAAGCACCCCAGAGGCAGTGTTTGGGCACCAAGAATTCAGCCTGAGTTTGGTTAAAAACAGATTCTTTCTAGTTCTGTGGGGCCAGAAAGGGGGAGGGGCTATGCTTGGTGCAGAGAGAAAGAACTTTGTGGTCAAGCTGATTTTTACCCACAAGAAACTAAGACCTTCTCAATATAGCTCAATAAAAAGGGATTTGATTTACAGGTACAGGCAAAACTCATAGAATCCAGGAACAGGAATTAAAACTCTGCCAGTTGACTGGATGCAGTGGCTCATGCCTGTAATCCTAGTACTCTGGGAGCCCAAGGCAGGAGGATCGCTTGAGCTCAGGAGTTCAAGACCAGACTGAGCAAGAGCAAGACCCCATCACGAATAATAGGAGGATTGCTTGAGCCCAGGAGTTTGAGGTTGCTGTGAGCTAGACTGATGCATGGCACTCTAGCTCTGGGATAACAGAGTAAGTCTCTGTCTCAAAAAAAAAAACGAAACTTCACCTGTTCTGGCCTGGAAAGCCATTAGCGAGGAAACCCTTTCACTTTGTGTCCCTACAGCTGAGGAGGGTGTCAACTGTCTCTTCCTACACATCAAGTCATTCACTCTGATAGGCAGGCTGGCTTCTTCTAATTACTCACCAGTTTGTACCTGGCTCCCAAAATGGCCACTCCAGCTGCCAAGCCTACTTGAGCTTCACCATTGTCTGGTATCATCTTAGTGTCTCTTGGTTCAAATCCTCAAAAAAGAGATATTTGTCTGCACAGTTTATCTGTTCCAGCCAATGTCCAGACAATGGATTGTGCCTTCGGTCAGATCATCTATCCATGTGTCAATTATTAGAGGCCAGGGGAACAGGGCCATGTCTTACATAAGGATGTGAACATGTTGGATATTATTGAAATATTCTAGAAAACAACGTTATTAAATAATACAGACTATTATTTGTTATGAATTTTTTACAAATCTCCTCTAGGAAAAACAATACAGAATGTGATAGTGAATTGGAGAATAATGAAGGTAATTCCTAGAAAGATTCCTGGAGAGAATGGAATGAAAGAAGGTCCATGCAGCAGGGTTCAGGAAGGAATTTGTGGCCAACTGATACAACAGTTACGTCCAGGATCCATACAGAGATGAGGCCAAACATGTTAGGACTTCTAAAAGTACACAGGCTACATAGCCCTTCTGCAATTCTTAAAATAGTTATTGTGGAAGAGACTTAGATATCATCAAGTCAAGATCTGTCCTACCTCAGTTGAGAACACTGAAGGCTGTAGTGATTGTGACACAGCTGTAATCACGTATTGGAAAATAGAACCAAGTCCAAATTCGGAGTCCCTGTCTCTAAGCTCAGCCTTCTTCCCACAATGGACTACTAGAGATTCCCTGGCTAGCCCTCTCTTTTGCTAAAGCACTTCCTCTCTTGCTAATACTGGGGCTTTTTATAACAGATCTGTTGTGGTAAAGAGGAAGCCCTTCCTTAGTGTTCTTTGTTGGAGAACAGTCTGCTCCTCAGCACCATCCTCATCCTCTTTTCTAAAATTCCTCGAGCTCTGACCCGCATATCCCTGAGGATACCCAGCACTGTGTCATTCCTCAGCGTGTACACAAAGGGGTTGAGGAACGGAGTCACCACACTGCTCAGTACCGAAGGGATCTTATTGATCTCCAGATATTCTTTCTGGGATGGAGTCACATAGATAAACACAGTGATGCCGCTAGAAATGATGACGATGGTCAGGTGGGAGGCACAAGTGTTAAAGGCCTTCTTCCTTCCACTTGCAGAAGGAATGCGCACTATTGTCAAGATGATGAACGTATAGGAATAGGCCACAAGGACTATGCAGCAGAGGATGACCATGGACGAAAGCATAAAGTCCATCAGCTCAATGGCACTAGTGTCTGCACAGGCCAGGGCCAGCAAGGGCCCACTGTCACAGAAGAAGTGGTTAATGACATTGGAGCCACAGAAGGGCAGCTGGGAGATGAGGATGGTAGGAAAGAGCACCAAGAGGAAGCCTCCCACCCAAGAGAACATAACGGTCCCAATGCAGACAGGAGGTCTCATAATGACAGTGTAGCGCAGGGGGTCGCAGATGGCGGCATAGCGATCATAGGACATGACTGTTAGCAGCAGAAACTCAACTGTGCCCAGGAAGAAGTAGAAATAGCACTGGGTGATACACCCGGCAAAGGAGATTGTTTTATTCCCTGACGCTAAGTTTACTAATACTTTGGGAGAAATGACTGCGGTGAAGAGGATGTCCAGGACAGAGAGGTTGCACAGGAAGAAGTACATGGGGATGTGGAGGCGGGAGTAGAACAGCACGATGGAGATGATGAGCAGGTTCCCCAGCAGAGTCAGCAGGAACGTGGGCAGCAGGAGCACCAGAAGCAGCAGCTCCACCTCCCTGCTGAGGGCAAATCCCAGCAAGATAAACTCAGTCACTGCTGCCGTCTGATTCCCCATGGGCATGGTGGGCTGGCTCAGCAACTCCAATAGAACATGGGGAGATAACACCTAGGAGAGTACTCAGTGCACAAAACTCAGTGCTATTCACCAGGAAAATACGAACCTAGAGTATGAAATAGAAATATGACAATAACAAGTATTGAGAAGGATGTAGATCCACAGAAATCCTTTTATTTTTATTTATTTATTTTATATTGTTTTTAGAAATCGTTTTACATTGATGGTGGGAGTGCAATTTTATATAATTGCTTTGGAAAATAATTAATCATTTCCTTGTAAAGGTGACCATTCACATGCTCTGCGACCCAACATTTCTACTCCTGGGTAGAGAAATTTGCACATGTGCCCCAGAAGACAAACAAGAATGCGTACATGGCTCAGTGCCCGTAGATCAGTGGGTAAGGCGCCAGTCACATACACCTGGGCTGGCGGGTTCGAACCCAGCCTGGGCCTACTAGAACAACAACAACAACTACAACAAAAAAATAGCTGGGCATTGTGGCAGGCACCTATAGGCCCAGCTGCATGGGAGGCTAAGGCAAGAGAATCGCTTAAGCCCAAGAGTTGGGAGGTTGCCGTGAGCTGTGATGCTATGGCACTCTACCAAGGGTGACATAGTAAGTCTCTGTCTCAAAAAAAAAAAACAAAAACAAAGAATGCTTACAAGAGGGAGAAAGAAAAGAATGGAGGAAGGGAGGAGTTAAAAATGGGGTGGAGACCCATACACCTATATATACCCCGAGACTAAACGCCTAAAGGTGGAGACAGGGAAAGACTGGGAGAGAAACGGAGAGAGCTTTTCTCTCCCCACTTGAGTTCTCTCTCTCTACCAGGAGCTTTAGCTTTTCTGTATTCTTTTCTGTAAATAAATTCTGTCTTACCACTAGAAAAAAAAAAAAAAAAAGAAAGAACATGCCATGAAGCCTATGTTAAACAGTTAGATGAAAACATTTCAGATTGTATATGAAACCAGCACATTGTACCCCTTGATTGCACTAATGTATGCAGCTGTGATTTAATTAAAAAAAAAAAAAATTAGAATACTTAACTGCCACATGATCCACTGAAAATCATACAAAAAATTCCTTTTATCTTAAATAAGTCTATATTCCAGTAATGATATTTAATATTTTTAGTCAAAAAGCTTCTGCTTTCTTATTTTAAGACTGTTTCTTCCCAAACTATACTGGAAAAATATGCAGTGTACTCAATATGTTACTGGAGAGCTTACTGAATGAAGTTCACACAACATCTTATATCAGATTTTTGGGTCAAGAGTACATAATCTTCGCCAATAGCATTTATAAAGATATCCAGATTTCCAAATTATTGGTGTGAATAATGCAGTGACAACTACCAAGCTTGTCACTTTCAAGGAAAGAAAAGGCAAGATTGTCAAACTAAGTTGGGTAGACAGTAAAAGCTTTATTTTATAAGAATGTTTTCTCCTTAATTTACAGTTTAAGAATTAGATACTATATTTATTTAGCACTTAACCTTTAAAAATTGGTTATCCAATTGCCATATGACAATTATTACACATGCCACTGTGAAGTAGAGTGTTGTCAGTCTAGATTTTATATGATGGTAGTGACTTTCTAGAGGCTGAAGCTTTACAGTATATGAAATGCATATGAAACAGAAAAGAAAGTATTTATTTAGCATTTCAAAATATAGCCATTTTTAAAAGAAGTGGGGTCTTGCTATGTTGCCCAGGTTAGAGTGCAGTGGCTATACATAGGCAAGAGTATCATGTACTATAGCCTCAAACTCTTGGGCTCAAGTGATCCTACTGCTTCAACTTCCTCAGCAGCCAGAAATACAGGCATGTGGCAATACCCCTGGCTTTCACATTATAGCTTAATGACAGAAAACATTAAAAGAAGTAATACAAATGATATAAATAAGATCACATCTTGTAATTCTTGTAAAAAGCATGATAAGCAAATACTAGTTATTAAAGAGACAAAAGTGAGGTATTCAACTACTTAAGTCCCTAAAAGTATCACAGCTTCAATTTCTTGCTGCTCCTACCCCAAGTGTTAAGAGACTTACATTCAAATCAGACAATCTAACCAATAGAATTATACCATTTTAGAATATCAACATCCAGATACTGTGACACTCAAATACCTATATAAATTCAGGATTATTGATTATTTCAACATGTTAGTTACTTCCTTCTGAACATCTATAAACAAAAATGGAAAAAAGTGAAAAGACATTTACAGTCTTGCTTCACAAGTTTCTCTTTATGAGGTCTGATAATTAAGTTCATGAATTTGCCACCATACACTTATGTTGGCAGTACTGTATAAACAACTCAGTAAGGTTTCACAACTTTGGTATATCAGTGTCTCACAGCTGTGTTCTTGTCGATGTATGGCAGTGTCTTATTGAGTGGCATTCATTATTGTTGTTTTTGTGTGTCATTGTGAGAATGTCAAAGACTGAATTAGAGCAACAAAGAAACATTTGTAACTTAGTTGTTAAACTTGGCAAGAGTAAAAGTGAAACCAGGGACACATTAGTACAAGTTTACGGGGATAATGCCATGAAGAAAACAGCAGCATACAAATGGATTAAATGTTTTTCTGAAGGGAGAAAAAGCATCATTCATGAAGAGAAGTCAGGTTGGCCAGTAACAATCAAAACTGATGAAATCATTACAAAAATTTTTCAAATTGTGCATCAAAATTGTCAGCTGACTCTGAGAAGAGTCATTAAACATTGACAGAGAAACAGGAAAACCTTAACTGAAAATATTTTTTTTTCAGACAGAGTCACATAGTCTCACTCTGTTGCCCTAGAGGTTAAGTGCTGTGTTGTCATCATAGCTCACTGATACCTCAAACTCCTGGGCTCAAGCAATCTTCATGCCTCAGCTTCCCTGAGAATACAGGCACTCACCACCACACCCAGCTAATCTTTTCTATTTTAGTAGAGATGGGGTCTCACTCTTGCTCAGACTAACCCTGAACTGCTGAACTCAAGCAATCTGCCTACCTCAGCCTCCCAGAGTGCTAGGATTACTGGTGTGAGCCACCGTGCCTGGCCTTAAAACAAAGTCTTAGCCAACTCATGCCTCTTGCACAAGACAATGTGCCAGCTCACAAAGCACTGTCTGTGAGGGGGTTTTTAGCCAGTAAATAAATAACTGTATTGGAACACCCTCCATTCTCACCTGATCTGTCCCCAAGTGACCTTTTTCTTTACCTGAAGATAAAAGAAATATTGAAAGGAAGATATTTTGATGGCATTCAGGACATCAAGGGTAATATGACAATTGCTCTGATGGCTATTTCTGAAAGAGAGTTCCAAAATTGTTTTTAAGTGTGGACTAAGTCCTGCCATCAGTGCATAGCTTCTGAAGGGACCATAATGATATTCAGCAATGAGGTATATAGCATTTTTTCTAGGGTGAGTTTGCCAAGTTAATTGTCAGACCTTGTAGACAATTCCATGACCATAGTGCTTGAACTACCAACACCAACATAATGTTGCTAGAATCAACTTATTTGATAAAAATAAGATCCGTGTCAGTCATTTGAATTTCAAAGGAAAGATTAATGGCAAGATTTAAATGAATGTCACACAAACACACATTACACGTGTATAAAGATCATAACTTTGTAACTGGGAACACTTATGCATAGTGATTAAGATCATAAGCTTTAGAGTGCTGCTACCCATAGTACTCTTTGCATTGAAGGAAATGTCTTATGTCTGTACTACTCCACATGGTAGCTACAAGCAGCATTTATAGTGATTAAGATCACAAGCTCTAGAGTAGTGGTATCCATAGTATTCTTTGTAAAGATGGAAAAGTCTTATGTCTGCACTATTCAACATGTTAGCTACATATGGCTACTGAGCACGTGAAATGTGACTAGTGTGACTAAGAACTTAATTTTTAATGTAAATAGCTACATGGAGCTAGTGGCTCTTCTATGGGCAATGCAGAGCTTGATTATTTTTTTTTTATTAAATCATAGCTGGGTACATTAGTGCAATCAAGGGGTACAATGTGCTGGTTTCATATACAATCTGAAATATTTTCATCAAACTGTTTAACATAGCCTTCATGGAATTTTCTTAGTTATTGTATGAAGACATTTGTATTCTGAATTTAGTAAGTTTCTCCTGTACCCTTCTAAGATGCACTGTAGGTGTGGCCCCACCAATTACCCTCCCTCCACCCATCCTCCTCCTCCCCTCCCCTCCTTTACCCCTTTCCCCATATTCTTGTGCTATAATTGGGTTATAGCCTTCATATGAAAGCTATAAATTAGCTTCATAGTAGGGCTGAGAACATTGGATATTTTTTCTTCCATTCTTGAGATACTTTGCTAAGAAGAATATGTTACAGCTCCATCCAGGTAAACATGAAAGAGGTAAAGTCTCCATCTTTATTTAAGGCTGCATAATATTCCATGGTATACATGTACCACAATTTGTTAATCAACTCGTGGGTCGATGGGCACTTGGGCACATGACTTAGCAATTATGAATTAGGCTGCAATAAACATTCTGGCACAGATGTCTTTGTTATAATGTGATTTTTGGTCTTCTGGGTATATACCTAGTAAAGGAATTATAGGATCAAATGGCAGGTATATTTTTAGATCTCTAAGTGTTCTCCAAACATCCTTCCAAAAGAAACGTATTAGTGTGCATTCCCACCAGCAGTGTAGAAGTGTTCACTTTTCTCCGCATCCACACCAATGTCTCTGGTTTTGGGCTTTTGTTATGTGGGCTAATCTTACTGGAGTTAGATGATATCTCAAAGTAGTTTTGATTTGCATTTTTCTGATGATTAAGGATAGTGAGCATTTTTAAATGTCTGTAGGCCGTGGTCCTGTCTTCTTTGGAGAAGTTTCTCTTCAAGTTCTTTGCCCATCCTGAGATGGGATCACTTGTACAATAGATACTTTTCCTTCCATTTGTGAGATACTTTGCTAAGAAGAATATGCTCCAGCTCTATCCATGTAAACATGAAAGAAGTAAAATCTCCATCAACTTTAAGGCTGCATAATATTTCATGGTGTACATATACCACAATTTATTAATCCATTTGTGGGTCAATGGGCACTTGGGATTCTTCTATAACTTAGTAATTATGAATTGGGCTGCAATAAACATTCTGGTACAAATATCATTGTTATAATGTGATTTTTGGTCTTCTGTATATATACCTAGTAGAAGAATTGCAGGATCGAATGGCAGGTCTATTTTTAGATCCCTAAGTGTTCTCCAAACATATTTCCAAAAGGAATGTATTAGTTTGCATTCCCACCAGCAGTGTAGAAGTGTTCCCTTTTCTCCACAACAATGCCAACATCTCTGGTTTTGGGATTTTGTGATGTGGACTAATCTTACTGGAGTCAGATGATATCTCAAAGTAGTTTTGATTTGCATTTTTCTGATGATTAAGGATGATGAGCATTTTTTCAAAGCCCAGAACCAGATGGCTTCACATCAGAATTCTACCAAACCTCTAAAGAGGAACTCGTACCTATATTACTCAGCCATTTTCAAAATATAGAAAAAGAATGGGGTGGCGCCTGTGGCTCAGTGAGTAGAGTGCCGGCCCCATATACCAAGGGTGTTGGGTTCAAGCCCGGCCCCAGCCTGCAACAAAAAATAGCCAGGCATTGTGGTGGGTGCCTGTGGTCCCAGCTACTCATGAGGCTGAGGCAAGAGAATTGCCTAAACCCAGGAGTTGGAGGTTGCTATGAGTCGTGTGCTGCCATGGCACTCTACCCAGGGTGATAATGTGAGACCCTATCACTACAAAAACAAAAAAAAATAGAAAAAGAAGAAGAAGAAGAAGAAGAAGAATTGTACACAACTCATTCTATGAAGCAAACATCACTGTGATCCCCAAACCAGGAAAAAACCCAACAAGAAAAGAAAAGACCAATATCACTAATGAATATTGATGCAAAAATATTCAACAAGGTCCTAGCAAATAGAATCCAGCAACACATCAAACAAATTATATACCATGACCACGTGGGTTTTATCCCAGGGTCTCAAGCCTGGTTCAATATACGTAAATCTATCAATATAATTCATCACATAAACAAATTTAAAAAAAAAGACCATATGATCCTCTCAATTGATGCAGGAAAAGCTTTTGATAATATCCAGCATCCATTCAAAATTAGAACACATAATAAAATGGGCATAGAAGGGACATTTTTTAAACTGATGGAGGCCATCTACAGCAAAACCACAGCCAATATCATATTGAACGGAGTTAAATTGAAATCATTTCCAATCAGATCAGGAACCAGCAAAGTTTCCTGTTGTCTCCACTGCTTTTTAACATTGTAATGGATGTCTTAGCCATCTCAATTAGGAGAGAAAAGGTGATCAAGTGTATCCACGTAGGGTCAGAAGAGATCAAACTTTCACTCTTTGCAGATTGTATATCTCAAAAACACCAGGAAATCTTCTACAAAACTCTTAGAAGTGATCAAGGAATATAGCAGTGTCTCAGGTTACAAAATCAACACTCATAAATCTGTAGCCTCTATATATACCAACAATAGTCACGCTTGAAAAAAACAGTCAAGGACTCTATTTTATTCACAGTAGTGCCAAAGAAGAAGAAATATTTGAGAGTTTACCTAATGAAGGATGTGAAAAATTTCTGAGAGAGAAATGTCTATACTTCCCAAAGCAATATACAATTTTAATGCAATTCCTAGTAAAGCTCTGCTGTCATACTTTAAAGATCTCGAAAAAGAATAATTCTTTTTATATGGAATCAGAAAAAAGCTTGAATAGCCAAGACATTACTCAGAAATAAAAACAAAGCAGAAGGAATCACACTACCAGACTCAGACTATACTATAAATCGATAGTGATACTATCGATAGCATAGTAATGGCACAAAAACAGAGAGGTAGATGTTTGGACCAGAATAGAGAACCAAGAGATGAACTCAGCTACTTACTGTTATTTGATCTCTGACAAGCCAATTAAAAAACATTCAATGGGGAAAAGATTCCCTATTTTAAAAAATGGTGCTGGATGAAGTGGCTGGTGACCTGTAGAAGACTGAAACTGGACCCACGGCTTTCACCATTAACTAAGATAGACTCTCACTGGATTAAAGATTTAAACTTAAGACATGAAACTATAAAAACACTAGAAGAAAGTGCAGGGGAAACTCTTGAAGAAATCGGCCTGGGTGATTATTTTATGAGGAGGACCTCCAGGCAATTGAAGCAACACCAAAAATACATTACTGGGGCCTGATCAAACTAAAAAGCTTCTGCATAGCCAAGAACACAGTAAGTAAAGCAAGCAGACAGCCCTCAGAATGGGAGAAGATATTTGCAGGTTATGTCTCTGACAAAGGTTTAATAACCAGAATCCACAGAGATCTCAAACATATTAGCAAGAAAAGAAAAAGTAATCCCATCTCAGGGTGGGCAAGGGACTTGAAGAGAACCTTCTCTGAAGAAGACAGGTGCACGGCCTATGGATATATGAAAAAATTCTTGTGTTTAACCCACATTATCTACAGCCAACTAATCTTCAACAAAATGGACAAGAACATACACTGGGTAAAGTATCACAAGCCTTTTTAAGTAGTTTAGCTGATCAAGAAAAACTGGGCTGCCCTATGCAGAAAGATGAAATGACTCCTTATCTCTCACCATATACAAAAATTAAAACAACATGGATTAAAGATTATAATATGTAAGACCTCAAACTATAGGAATACCAATAGAGGCGGTGCGCATAGCTAAGTGGGTAGGGCACTGGCCACATACACTTAGGCTGGCGGTTTTGAACATGGCCTGAGTCAGCTAAAACAACAATGACAACTGCAACAACAACAACAAAAATAGCTGAACGTTGTGACAGGTGCCTGTAGTATCAGCTCCTTGGGAGGCTGAGGCAAAAGGATAGCTTACACCCAAGATTTTGAAGTTGCTGTGAGCTGTGATGCCATGATATTCTACGCAGGGTGACAGCTTAAGACTCTGTCTCAAAAAAAAAGAAAAAAAGAAAGAAAGAAAAAGAATACTAACAGAAAATCTAGGGAAAACTCTTCTAGGTATTGGTCTAGGGACAGAATTCATAACTAAGACTTCAAAAGCACAGGCATCACAAATAAAAATAGACTAGGTTCAATTAAACTAAAAAGCTTCTGAACAGCAAAACATGTAATTAACAGAATGACCAGACAACCTACATAATGGAGAAAATATTTGCAAACTACACTTCTTTTTTTATTGTCTTTATTATTAAATCATAGTTCAGATTGTATATTAAACCAGCAAACTACACTTCTGACAAGGGACTAATATTCATAATGTATAAGGAGCTCCAACAGCTTAAAAAAAATCCCACCAAGGACCCAAGTAGACATTTTTAAAAAGATGACAAATGGTCAAAAAGCATATGCAAAATGTTTAACATCACTAATCATCAGAGAAATGCAAATTAAAACCACAATGAGATATCATTTTACCCCAGTCAGAATGGCTATTATTAAGAAGACAAAAACTAACAGTTGTTGGCAAGAATGTGGAGAAAAGGGAACACAGTTGGTGTGAGTGTACCTTAGCACAATCTCTATGGAAAACAATACAGAGGTTTCTCTAAGAACTAAAAATAGCCCTACCATTCAATCCAGCAATCCCACTATTATGAATCTACACAAAGGAAAATAAATCCTTTATCAAAAAATACTTGATATTTGCATGCCTATAATTATTGCAGCACTATTCACAACAGTAAAGATATATCAGATATGGAACAAATTTAAACGTCCATCAATGAATGACTGGATAAAGAAATGTAGGAGATATACAACAGACTAGTACTCAGCCATAAAAAAGAATGAAATCCCGTCTAATGAAGCAACGTGGCTAGAACTGGAAGCTATTATCTCAAATGAAACAACACAGACATAGAAAGAAAAATACCATATGTTCTCACTTGGAGCACATATAACAAGTGGGAGCTAAATACTAGGTATTATATGGACATATGGTGTGCAATGCAGTAAATGAACACTTGGAGGAACATAGGGTGGAAGGGCTGCGTATGATGAGAATTTACTTAATGGGCACAATGTACATTATTAGGGTAATGTATACATTAAAAGCCCTCACTTCACTACTACTCAACCTGTGTATGTAACAAAATTACAATTGTACCTCATAAATATAAACAAATTCCTGCTAAGGAAGGATGATCCCTCGAGCTCAGGAATTTGAACTACAGTGACTCCACTGGACTCTAGCCATGACAACAAAGTGAGACTCTGTCTCAAAATACAAAAGGAAAAACAAAACCAAAATCCCTCAAAACCCCCCCAAAATAAAAAAAAATCAGCCTTACATTTATGTAAAGATAAAGAGCCTTGTTCGATTTTTTTTTTTTCTTATCATTATGAACATTAACTTTGCTTAATAGTTGGGTGATACCTTACTACAAAGAGATAATACTACCTACAGCTCACAGAGTTATTGTAAGGACTATATGTAATAATATATTTAATGGTATATAGTATAAGCACTCAATATACAAAGTATCCCTGAAGTTCATGTGCAATTTAAAATTTAAAACTATTTTAAATCGCACACGAACTTAATGGACACGCAAAATATTACTGCTTTTTCCTTATATCTTGCCTTATACTGTTTTTAAAAATTTATTAATTTTTAAACATCCATGAAACATTCTTGTCCAAACTATTTGACATAAATTGAATCATCTTTAGATCTAACTTCTCGTTTCTAGTTTACAGAATATATCAGAGAAAGAAGAATAAATTTAAAATACTATCAGGAAATAAACAAATCCAGAATGTAGGAAGAAGTCACTGCATTAAATTAAAAGAGGCATAACTAAGAGAGTCAAACAAATGCAGTATGTGCAACTTGAGTGAATGTGGACAATGCAGATATAAAAGAAATTTGGGGGAGAACTGAGATAATTTGAATATCAATGTGCTATTAAGAGATTGTTAGGAAATTAAGAAGTTAGGTAATTGTCAGAGAAATACAAATCAAAACTACAGTCAGATATTACTTAACTCCCGTGAGAATGTCAAGAAGCCCCAAAACAAAAGAAGTGAAGCAAAAGGAACACTCATTCACTGTTGGTGGAACTGCAAATTAGTTCAGTCTCTATGGAAAATAGTATGGAGATACCTCAAAGAAGTAAAAGTACACCTGTTTTTTGATTCAGCAATCCCACTAGTAGGTATTTACCCAAAGGAAAAAAATATGTTTTACCAAAAAGACATTTGCACTCAAATGTTTAGAACAGTACAGTGAACAACTGCAAAGATGTGGAAATAACCCAAGTATCCACCAATACATGAATGAATTAATAAAACGTAGCGTATGTATACCATGGACTTAACCATAACAAGTGGTGATCTACTATCTTTTATAACAACCTGGATGAAACTGTAGACCATTATACATATCGTAAGAATGGAAAAAAAAAAAAAAAACACAATACGTGCTTAATACTAAGTTGGAACTAGTCAATCAACACTTAAATGTACATATGGAAGCAAAAATCAACGAAAATCAAGTAGGCGGGGGGAAAGGGTAGAGTAAATTCACACTAATGAGTATAATGCACATATTCTGGGGTGAAGGGCATGTTTTTAATTTTGACTTAAAATAGAATGTATGAGTGCAAATTATGTAACCAACATCTATGTACCC
>CAUYRH010076033.1:0-34114 GCA_963574655.1 Perodicticus potto | reverse complement strand
AGGCAGGTGCTTCACCAGCTCAGTACTATGCATATAATGATAGTATTTCTTATAAACTTTATACTAACTTGAGATTGCTTTTAAAAAGGACTGTTTTTACAAAATCCTAGGCAATAGATTACAGCTTATCATCAAAAAAGTCATACATCACAATCAAGTAGGTTTCATTCCAGGGATGCAAGGCTGATTTAACATACACAAGTCCATAAATGTTATCCACCGTATTAACAGAAGCAAAAAAAAAGATCATATGATCCTCTCAATAGATGCAGAAAAAGCATTCCATAAAATCCAGCATCCTTTTCTAATTAGAACAATGAAGAGTATAAGCATATGTGGCACATTTCTTAAACTAATCGAAGCTAGCTGTGACAAACCCAAAGCTAATATTTTACTGAATGGAGTAAAACTGAAAGCTTTTTCTCTTAGAACTGGAAGCAGACAAGGTTGTCCTCTGTCACCATTTCTATTCAACATAGTGCTGGAAGTGCTAGCCAATACAATTAGGCAAGACAAGGAAATAAAGAGCATCGAAATGGGAGCAGAGGAGGTCAAACTCTACCTGTTTGCTGATGATATGATCTTATACTTAGAGAACCCCAAAGACTCAACCACAAGACTCCTGGAAATCATCAAAAAATATAGTAATGTCTCAGGATTTAAAATCAATGTCCACAAGTCAGTTGCCTTTGTATACGCCAGTAACAGTCAAGATGAAACGTTAATTAAGGACACAACTCTCTTCACCATAGCTTCAAAGAAAATGAAATACCTAGGAATATACCTAACAATGGAGGTGAAAGACCTCTATAAAGAAAATTATGAAATCCTAAGAAAGGAAGTAGCAGAGAATATTAACAAATGGAAGAACATACCATGCTCATGGCTGGGAAGAATCAACATTGTTAAATGTATATACTTCCCAAAGCAATCTACCTATTCAATGCCATCCCTATTAAAATACCAACATCATGCTTTCAAAATTTGGATAAAATGATTCTGCATTTTGTATGGAACCAGAGAAAATAATAAAAATAATAAAAATGCTGCTTTTTAACCCTGTTCTTTTGTCCTTAGCATCCTAAATTCCTGTAGGGACTGTTTCTTTAGCTGTGGTCAATGTCTTTTGGGGGCATTGCCAAAACAGTGAAGTTTCATCAGCATCATAGACTTGTTCTAGTGTCAACTTTTCATCATCAGTGACCTTGGGAAACTTGCCAGTGAATTGCACCACTGCTTCATGAGAGGTAGATGCTTTATCATCATAAATCTTTAGGTATTTAATGCTGTATCTTCTCATAAATTTTTATAAACAGTCTGTTAAATACTTACAGTTTCCTTCAATTTTCAGTTCATCATGATAGATCTTTGCTTCTTCTATGATCGGCAAATCATTAAGTGTTATGTGTTCACTGCACCACTGACAGATCTACTCTTTCAATATATGATCAAGATCTTCATTTTTAGCTTTAAACAGTGTTTTTCTACATTTGATTAACTTTTGTTCTTAACTTTCAGCATAAAATTTCAATCCTTGGACCTTTCAAGAGGTCCAATATGGTGGTTTTTCCAAAACGTTACTTTCCTTTAAAACATTTCATATTTATACAAATGTTTAGTTTCTTCAACATCTTTACTTTCTGAGCTATAAATTTAAATGTTTCTTCTTTTACTTATCACTATTACCCACAAGGCTATCTTAAGGCTCTTTGACATCTTCAACAACATATTTGTGTCACATACCAGAGTATAAACAAAAAAACACAGTGAGTAATGCTCATAGGTCTTGGCAGTAGCTGGAGCATTGCAAGAAGCTTGCTTTTGCCTATACATGTGACATTTTATTAACTTTTGTCACATGTTTATATGGGAAAATCCTGTGCATGGAAAAGATGTATCACAGCTGACTTGGGCTAGGCAGATCTTTTTTCCTTTGTGGATGCTGAATAAACTATGTGTTGTACACCTGTGTTTTGAATGCAACCTGTTACATGTGGTCCAGTATGAAATTTTCCACTTGTGACACCATGATAGAGCTCACAAAGTTTGAGATTTGGGAACATTTCAGATTTTGGATTTTTAAATTAGGGATTTTCAACTTACAGAACAGTTATAATGATAATACCGTTTACAATTTAATGAATAGAAGATTTGTTCCTACCATACATATTAACTACCTTGCTAGAGTATTATTTTTTTTAATTAAGTTTAGAACTTTCACCTTTTCACTTAAAGAAAGCACTTTACAGCTTCTCTTTGGCATATCTGAATTTCCAGCATCACTACTCTTGTGCTTTGGGGCCATTAATAAGTAAAACAAATGTTCCTTTAATACAAGACCTGCGATGCTCTGAGAGTTGACCTGCTAATTGAGATGACTGACTGCAGATGGAGTACACAGGGTGGATATGCTGGACCCAGGGATAATTCATATCCTTGGTGGGGTGGAGTGGGACTGCACATCATTTATCATGCTAGTAAAAACAATGCACAATTTAAAACTTAAGAATTATTTATTTCTGGAATTTTCCTTTTAATATTTTTGGACCTTGATTGCCATGGGTAACTGAAATAACAGAAAGCAAAACTGGATAAGGGAGAACTACTGCTCTTTTACTTGTTTATTAATTTATAGTTTCTGCTAAATTGCAGACAGCATTTAGCTAGTAGTTCCAGTGAATTTATAACTTTAGAAATAATCAACCTTAAATGTATATTATTCTCCCAGGCTTTCTGCAAGTTTGTACATGAATTTCTCTTCCAACTAGGTTGAATTAGCATCACTTTTATGACCACCATGTGTATGTATATATGCAGATATGTGTCTGTGTGTATGAAAATTATGTACGTGTGTCTGATTTTTTATTTTATTAGTTCCATTAGCCACAATATAATTAAATTGTTGTAATTAAAACATCTAGTTAAGCAATTTCCAGCTTGCTGCCTTCATTCTACTTTATATGAATTTGCAAACTAGGTTTGTCAATTACTAAAGCATACTGCAAAGCAGATATACATACATATATTAGTATTTTTACTTATATTTATATTTATTCACAAATACATACAAACCTCTATATCCCATTAGACATAGCTTTGGGTTGACTAATTAGCAGTCTCCAATAAAAATGTCATGTGAGCCACAATGTAATTTTATTTCTGATAGTAATATAATATGAGCCACATTTTATTTATTTATTTATTTATTTATTCATTTATTTTTGATACAGAGTCTCACTCTGTGCCCTGGTTAGAGGACACAACTCACAGCAACCTCAAACTCTTGGGCTTGAGCAATCCTCTTGCCCAGCCTCACAAGTAGCTAGGACTTCAGGTATGTACCACCATGCTCGGTTAATTTTTCTGTTTTTAGTAGAGACTGGGTACTCTTGCTCAGCCTGGTCTCGAACTCCTGAGCTCAGCCAATCCACCTGCCTCGGCCTCGCAGAGTACTAGGATTACAAGCATGAGTCTGGCCATGAGCCACATTTTAAAAAGTATAAATGATGAAATAAATTTTAATAATGTATTTTATTTTACTTAGCACATCCAAAATAGTATCTTTTCAACCTGCATTCAATATTAAAAAATGATTATAAGGAGATATTTTACATTCTTTTTTCCATACCAGGTCTTAGAAAACCAGTGTATATTTTACGCTTCAAGCACATCTCTATGTGGACTGGCCACTTTTAAAGTACTTAATAGCCACATGTGGCTTGTGGGTAGGGAAAGGAGAAAAAAGGGGAGAGAAGATTCCATTAGCTCCTGTCTCTCTTCATCTTTTTATAAGGACACTAATCACATCTTGAGGCCCCACCCTCATGGCCTTAATCTAAATTTAATTACTTACCAAAGGCTCCACCTCATATGGTCACACTGGGGATTAGGGCTTCATCCTATGAATTTGTGATAACATAAACATTCACAGCATAACAGGGGACTGTTTTCATACCTCAAGGTTTCACTGTCTCTCTCCCATTAAACTAGACTTCTTATAATACTTGCGCATGTAGAAAGTAATGGGCCTTTTTCTTGCCTATTCTATTTTTTTAAAAGTCATAGAAAATTGAAGCCAAGAGCCTCATTTAGTATATAATTAATTGTCAAGTGTTTGAAGGATTGTATTGAAGCTTTTACTGATAAAAGTATAGAATTTAACTTACACCCATGATTCCTTTAAAAAATGACAGAAATGCCATTGTTAAAGAGAACCCAAAAATAAAGTTGATATGAAATGCCATTAATTAGATCAACAGAAACTACCTTGCTTTCTCTTGCTTCCAAATGTTTATTTCTAAATAATATTTGCTATCATTTTTTGGTTTTGACGGATTGCAGGCCCTGGAATTTTGGAATTCTACCTATCATAAATGACAGTAGGTGATAATGAATAATAAAAATACTAGCAATTTTTGTGGTGGTTTTTGTTTCATATTATTTATAAAGTGCTTTTTTTGAAATCCTCAAGATGGAACCTAATGAGAATGCTTGAATTCAAAGAAGGTTTAGGGTAGGGCCACACAGCCATCTTACAGCTGGGAATAAGTATTGACTCCTTAGTATTGGTGAGGTAGAAGTATATGAGCCTTTGTTATAAAGAGCAAAAGAAGACATACAAAGAAAACACAGTTAATGCAGGAAAAGAAAGGAATTCTTCATAAGTCACCTGGTAAATTGAAATAAATGAAGAATCTGAGGCATTTATCACCATAAGCTCTTGTCAAGTCATTTAAGTTGGCTAAATGGGGACTTACTAATATGAAAGAATTTAGTAAGTTACCCAATAAAAGAATCCCTTTCCACAGCACTGAATAAATGGAATTGACATTAATTGCCAACTAATGGACTGGAAAATGGCAATCAGCATGTTTGTTTGTTTGTTTGTTTGTTTATGCAAAAAAATTTATTGAATATTTATTATGTGCTGCAGAATAGACAAGATTCCCTGCTGTCAAAGAGCATCGTACAGGTTAAACTCTGATGAGGAAGAAGCCTCTGTTTTGTTTGAGGCACTGTGCTGGTTTCTTTTGTATGTTCTCTCATTTAAGTCCTATAGCATTCTATGCCATTATCATAATTCCCAATTTAAGATGAAATTGAGTCTCAGTGAGTTGCTCAAGATTATGTAGCTAGTAAGCAACTAGAAAGGTAATAATTATACTTAAGTTTAAAGTATGTATTTATTTCCAAACTCATCAAGTTATATACATGAAATATGTATAGCTTGTATTTGTCCATCATCCCTCAAAAAATGGGTTTTGGTAAAATCAAAAGCAAAGAACAAACCTCAATATGACCCTGTAGTTCCATAGCTCTACTAATATACTATCCTCATGGTCACACTCTTTATTAGACTATATTTGTTCGTCATTCAGTTGCTTTTTCCAGAGTGGTCATTTGGGAGTATTGGGCTCAGTTATGTCTTCACCTAAATTACATCTGATGTGTTTAGTCTGGTCTGGCAGCACAAACGGCTGCCTTCCCTATGTAACAGCAGAAAAATTCCTGGTGGGTGCTATCTTCAGAATGGAGGTGCTGATGAGCAATTGCCTCTTTAATACTGAAGTCTTTGTAATAGCAAAAGACAGCCAATTATAATCAGGCAGTGTCTGCCAGGGTGGACACTGATGGAGGTGCTGTAGAAATAGATTCTGTGGAGGAATGCAGGAGGTGACATCAAGGACAAAAAGCAGGCAAGACAGCTCTCTGCATCACCAGTCAGTACGCTGAAGCATTCTGCAAACTGATTATCAGCAGCAACCTGTCACCAGTAGTTGTTTAGACACCTTGTTTGTTATTAGATTGAAGTTTTGATTATATCTGGTCCCACAGAAGGGGGCATAATCGTATTTAATGTGGGTTTGGCCACACGTAGATAGCTGGGAGATTATGTCTGTTCATTGCCTATAGTGGGTTCAGCATTGTTTTAAGATATCCCCTGGTGGACTCCTCATTATTATAATCTTGCTTTCTATTTCCTTTTTAGGGTATTGTGAGGTTTCGGTGTAGTGGGGAAGATTCTGGCTCTATAGCCGGTTGCCTTGATGCCAATCCCCTATGACCTGTAACACATGACTTAATCTCTCATTATGCAGTTTTCTCCTCTGAAAAATGGAGATGGCAATAGAACATACTAATAGGATGTTTGTGAGTAAAGCACTTAGAAGAGTGTTGGCACCTGGTGAAATTTTACATGCATTAGCCAGACTGCTGTTATTGGGATTACAGTGGTTATTGTTATTAGTATGACAAAAATGTTGTCATGCTAGCCTTAAATTGGTCACTGTTCTCTCTTAGAATCAAAGGACAGATGAAAAAGAGCATTTACTTTTAGTTTCTTAGTATTTTGCCTACGAGTGGTCAAATTTTCATCAGCCATCAAAGAACTTGTGAGTTTAATGAAACTTTGCATGAAGGGGTAGCCAGACATTTCAAACAGAATACTTGAGAGAAGTGCATCAGAAACAACACAGGTGGTGGTGTGGGCTTCCGCCACTGGGTGGGACAGACCTCGGACTTTTGCTACTGCACATCCACTCTGCAGGACGTCCCCAGTCTTCCTTCCCCTTTGCTCTCAGCCCTGGGACGGTGCAGCCTCAGTGGCTCACATTTATGGGGATTTCCCTCAGTGGTAGCATGTTTGGGGCATGAAAACTAGTTGGGATATAAATTGGTAGTTACGTATATGAAATGCTAACCAATAGCCTCAGCTATTTTTATTCTGAAGTCAGAGTATTCCAGGGCAGCTGCTACTAATTTTTTTCCTTTGTTTTGCTTTGACATGGTTGCCAGATTCTTTTCTATTTTATAGAGTAATCTTAAATCAGAAAGCCATGTCATATTATTGAGTTTAACTGTAACAACCAGGGGAAAAAAAAAAAAAAAGAAGGGGAAAAAGGAAAAGCCACCAGTATATCCAACGTTTTAACAAATGAACGAAAGGAGAAGTAAATTAAGTACACTATAGGTAAAGTGAAGTTCAAGGGGTAAAGGGTGGGTGGGGGATATGCCACCCTGTCCCCATGGAACAACAGCAATAGAAAATGAACTGTATCATTTTTACTGACTTGTTGTGTTGGTGATTGAGGCATTTCAGTGCGCAACCAGGAAAATAATAGGTTACCTTCACAATAGTAGAAGTTTAGCAAATGCTCAATCATTCACCCTACATCATCACTGTCATTGGTGAGAGCTTTACTGCATGATATTGATGCCTTGCTTCTTTCTTATTGCTGTATTCTTTTCAGATTCAATCTGTCTGCAATGGGCCACTAAACATTTCAATTTGCTACCTGTAGAGCTGGATTGCAACGCTCAGGCTAAAATGAAAGAGAAATGGATTTAGTGAAACTCAAAATAGAGAGTTTCATGGATTTTTGTAGAAGGATGCACAAACTGAAACCCGCTGATAAGACACACACGATCACTTTTGAATGTCTCATAAAAGTACATGGTATTAAGCAATTCATGGATGTTTACAGTGAAAATAGACTCAGGCAGATGGATGCTGATAAGACCCCCCTAAACTTAGAGGAACTCACGCTCTATCTATCTTGGATGTACTTGCCTATAGTCAATGCCATTGTAATAGCCCTTGAATATAGTGCTTGTGAAACTGTACTGTTTAGGTGCCCTTAAGAGAGCTGAACTAACTAAGAACAGGGTTAAGTCCGATTATTTTCTGGCTAACCTTAGCATCTAGGCTTTTCCTAGCAGAAATAATTTAGGAGATTTCCTAGTTGGGAGAGAGGGTTTATTTCTTAAGGGTACTTCTTATTATTGTCCCTTCTTCATTGCTGCCCATTGTTCTTGGCTGACCACAGTTCTTACTGTCTTACCCTATGTCCCTATTTGGGGTTTGTCACACTTTGTTTTCAATATCAAGATGCTCTGCTACAGCAGAAGAACAAGCTCATAAAAAACAAAATGAAAATAAAATAAAAAATAAATAATATCAAGGAATTCCAAAAGATTCCCTCCCTAGCATAAATTTGAGCTCCATAAAATGAAATAGATATAACAAACTTCAAGAACATTCAAAAGTACTTGTCAGAAAATGGAAGTATTGAGAATTAGAGCATTAAAGTATCAGAATGAGGTTACCACTTCACAACATTAGGAAGGATGCTATAACAAAAGAATGGGAAATAGCAAGTGTTGGTAAGGACTTTAGAACAATCAGATTCTTCCTATAATGTGGGTAGCAAGGCTTAGTGGATCAGCCATGGTGGAAACTTCAGTGGTTCCTCAAAAACTTAAACATAGAATTAGCATACATACAAGTTTGAATTTTCACTCCTAGGCACATATATTCAAAATAATTGAAATGAATTGCTTAATACCAATTGAAATGGGGGACTCAAACAAGTCCATGTACATACATGATCATAGCAGCACTATTCACAAACATTATACTAAGTGAAAGAGGCCAGAAGGATTCCCCGAAGGACACATATTATATGACTCAATCTATATTAATATCCAAAATTGAGAAATCCATACAGAAGAATTGAGATTAGTGGTTGCCAGGGATCAGAGGAAGGGGAAAATTAGGAGAAAGTGCTCACTGTGTAACAGCTTTTACTTTGGAAGGATAGAAATGTTTTGGAAGTTGTAAGTGGTGATAGCACATACTACTATAAATATACTAAATGCCACTGAAATGCTTATTTTTGTGTGGTTAATTTTATTTGAATTTCACCTCAATAAATTATTTCTGACAAAAATTAAGATAGCTGAGAGGCATTATCTAGAAGAAGAAAAAGTAAAGGGCTTATGCAGACAAGTCCTCACTTGGGTTTTGTGAGAAGAGATAATCAACTGATTGCTTTTACAGTTTCCTAAGTGAGAAGTTAATTTATAGCACAGGGAATATGGACTGTGCTCTTTTCTACTAACTATATTGTTACCTCCTTCCGAGTGGGGGTTATTCTTTGACTTACTAATTTTTTTATTTTTTTTCACAAAAGTACCCAATAGTCATGAATTTCATCACTCTGGAGTACTTAACAAGAGCTTACCATGCTTACAGGCATTTTGCTAGTCCTGACTTTTTTAACCCTTTTTATCTCATGGCATGCTTGAATCTATAGTTAAACTTCTGGGGCATACTTAAATTATGCTGATCAAAAAAAAGTAAGCAAAAAGAATATATTTACAGCACATTGAACTTCTTTAGAAAATATCTAATTTTTAAAATTTTTCACAGTATGATCCTCTCATGGCACACCAGTGGGCCGCAGCACACAGGTTAAATCACTGTGCTAGTCTTTGAGAATGTAACTGTGAACGAGACCGATAAAATCTGCCCCTTATAGGATTGAGGTTCTAGTTGAGGAGAAAGACCAAAAAAATAAGTAAACAAACACATAAAACTGCCATAGAACACGATAAGGGCCATCTTGGAAACCAATAGGAAGATGAGACTTAGACATATGGACAGATTTGGTCTATACCCCATGATCAGCCAACAGAGCCTTGGGGTGATGACCTTCAGGCCCACTTTCAGATCTACGGTACGTGCCAGTACTATGTGGAATCTTGCTAGTTAAAGGTCTCCTTGATTAAAGTTGATAGGTTCCTTAATATTTGAAGATTCCTGTCTGCCAGTGCCATATACTTGCTGCCTAAATTTCCTAGGGCTTTACTTCTTAGGTTCTTACATACTTCTAGATTGTTCACTACTTACACTATCTCTAACCAAGTGCCTTGTTCTCATCAAGAACTTGAACATTTGTAGATTTTGGTATCTGCAGGGGGGTCGTGGAAGGTGTTTTCTGAGGAACCAGTCCCCACAGACACCAGTGATGACTGTACTCAACTACAAAGGAATAAATTTGGACTTCAGCTGCTGATCTATCACTGGATGATCTTGACAAAGACATTACATTTCTGGGCTTCATTTTCCTCTTTGGTAGTATGGAGTAGGTTCGATCTGTTGATCTCCATCTTTTCTTATGGTTCTAAAACCTTCTAACTCTGTTATTGTTTCTTCTTCCTTTCTTCCCTTTCCCTCAAAATCATCACAGAGAGCAGCAATTTTTTCCTGGGTTATATAAATAGAGGTGGCCAGAAGGCAGAGAACGGAAAATGGGGGTATTCCAGCCTTTGGAATCCCAAACCAGCTTGTTTGTTTGTTTTTGTTTTATTAATTGATTGATTATGATAGAATCTTGCTATGTTGTCTAGTCTACACTCAAAACTCCTGGACTGAAGTGATCCACCTGCCCTTTCCTCCCAAGTGACTTCAGGCATGCCCAAACCGGTTATTTTGAGACTTTAGTCATTTCTTTGTCCTCTCATTACTTGCTGTCCCCACTGAACACTCCCAGCTAGAGGAGTGTTTCTTAATCTTACTGTAGACGAGGGTTGTACAACCACACAAACACTAACAAAAGCTAAAGCAAAATTTAAAAAGTTCCATTCATAATTTTCATGGTATCTCTCACCACAGATAAGCAAAAATGTCCTCATATAATAATCCTATTTATGCAGTGGGCTATGCAGAGAGTCTTTAAAATCAACAAGCAGATCCCAGGTTTGGGATCATTAATATAGAAAATGTACATATCTAAGTAATAAAACATGTCTATACGACCGCCTGTACTTGGAAGATAACATGCTGGAAGCCACACACTGCCATAAAACTGAAGCCATGCATGCACACAAATAGTGAGAACATAGGAATGTTTATTTTTATGTGATATTTCGAAATGACCTTACCTACCAAGTTCAGGCCCAAGAGAACCACATAATTGAGTTCCATCAAAAAACAAACCACAAACCAATCTCATGGTGTTTCCAGTAAGTTTACTATTTGTGTTGGGCTGCATTCTTTGCAGTCTTGGGCTGTATGCAGCCCACGGGCTGGACACCTCTGCATAGACTATAAAAATGGATCTGTCCCCTAGCTTCTTCTCTGCTGCCTTTGAAGTAGCCATAAAAATCTTTTGAATTTTCTAATTGCTTTCAAATGGGATATATTGAAAATACAACCAATGAGAGAAATCCAGGTTGAAAGTCCTAAGTTAAAACCTACAGTAACTCAGTTTACAGTATACAGGCCCTAATATTTTGAATTAACATAAGGTTTTTCTTTTTTTGTTTGTCTTTAGCTCTGCACTTCTTTTGTATTTTTCTCTTAATTCCTAATTAACTGCTAAATTTAAAGCTTACTACTTTTTGTTATTTTTTAATTAAAATCTTAACTATACATTTACAGGGTACAGTGTGATGATTTGATATGCAGAGTGGAATGCTTACGTCAAACTGGTTAACATATCCATCCATCATGTCCCTTACTTATTTTTTTATGGCAAGGCATTTAAAAATTTACTCTTTGTTGAAGCCGACCACTTCTTACCCCTTTTGCATTTGTGTGTTATTCCATCAGACATTATTTATTTGTTTTCTTTCATTCTGGTAGAAAAATTCAGAGAGAGAAAGGAGGGGAGAGTGTTGGGTACCAGGGCCTTTAATTCTTGTGAGTCTGTAGTATAGACTTACAAGACTCAGCAATTTGCTTTTCATGGTAACTATAATTCTTGGTCTAGAAAGCATGTTCTTCAGAAAGTTACTGCCAAATAGCTATATTATTCCTGTTCAAGTGGGAAGAACCATTATGTCCTGCAGAATCGTTAAAGAAATCAGCTCTCTTGAATATGAAGCATACTGGATCCCAATCAGTAACTCATTTTCTACTGGCTATGGTGCCTCATACCTATAATCTTTGCACTCTGGGAGGCTGAGGCCAGAGGATCACTTGAGTTCAAGATTTCAAGACTAGCCTGAGCAAAATTGAAACCCCTGTCTCTAATAAAAATAGAACAGTTAGCCAGACCTTGCAGCACATGCCTGTAGTCCCAGCTACTTGGGAAGCTGTAGCAGAAGGATCCCTTAAATCCAGGAGTTAGAGGTTGCTGTGAGCTGTGATGACACCATTATACTCTACCTGGGGAGACAGAAAAAGTTTCTGCCTGTCTGAATGAACGAATAAATGATTTTCCTATTTCTTTAAAATATTAAAGTCAGATTCTTAAAGACTATGTTACCAGACTACCTTCAAAGAGGTTTATTTTAACGTGATACTCGTTAATATTCTTTTTCTAAATGCATTCTATTCCTGTAAGGATCCATCAGCAAATGTTATTGAGTACTTAGTATGTACAGAGCAGAGCACTGCAGAGGGCGGGGGACATAGCAGGGAAAAAGCTGACATTGGGGAAAATAAATTGAACAAACAAACCCAAGGGCTTATTATAGATCTGAAATACCCATGTATGGGAGAGAGTCTTGGGTGAATACAACTGACACATAGATGTGGATTTAGACAAATGTGAGAGTAAAAGCTCTGCTTTAGAAGGATCTGTGCGAGAAACACTCCACATTCCCTGAATGTGTACCCTTCACATATATGCTTGCCGATTAGACTTCAAGATATAAAACGATTTTTAATATAGATTTGGTCTCCTGTCATGAAATATAAAAATTGAAATGTCCAGAAAAGAGATTTCTTTTGGGGTGTTTTTGTCATTATAGAACTTATTTATTTCATACTAGTGTTAGAAAATATTCTTTTAACATATAATTTCTTCAGTTGACCATAATTCATATCAGCTCTATGTTACTTGTACTGAGATAAAAGGTAAGAAATTTATTTTTTCTTTCAGTGTTAAAAATAAATTGGCATTCTGCATAGGTTCAGATTTGACTCTTAAAAGAAAAAGAATTCTAGACAAAGATGAATTGTTAAAACTTCTGAGAGGTTCACTAGTCTTTCTTATCCTTTAAGGTAGCTACTGTCAAAGAATGAAATCAGTAAAGTTGCCCTTTTTGTGCAATTCAAGGTTAATAACTGGTAGGAGAACTTTTGATCATTCAGTGAGCTTTATAATTTTACAGAGATAGGAATGATCTCCTCTTAAATTAGTATTATTCATTTAATAACTAAAATGCCAGTGTATTTCTCTCAAACATTTGTAGAAGTTTGCTCCTTTTTAGTCTGGTTCATCAAGGCCTTGCTAACATGTGACAGTTCTGGCTGTGTTCATGCCTCCTCCCTGACCCCCAACCTATGACATCCTCCATGTTCCACCCTGCTTACACTACCCCAAGGTTCTGCATGATTTTATTACAATATATTGTTCATATATCATCTTATTGCTAGCTTGGGAGCTTCTTGTGCCAAAACAGTATTTTTGTAAACTAGGGCTCAATGTGGTGTTTGGTATATTAGGTGTTCATATGTGTCTGATGAGTACACAAAGTATGAGCTTATGAAGAACAAAAGATATTTACACAAATACACGTACAAGCAGCAAATATACAGTAAGAGCCTATTTCGTGCGTGGTTATGTCTGGGCTTGTTGAAGTATACTAAATATATAGGCCTCTTATCCTACCTTTGGGAAGCTTACAGTTTCATTGGAATCAAAATGAACATTTGTGAAAAAGGTGCCTTAACTAAATATGTTACATAATATATTTTAAATCCTTGCTTTAGTCAAAGGCCAAATGATCCACTTCTGCTTTATGTAGTTCAAAAGGCAGAGGACTGCCTTAACTAAGGAGAATCTGGTACTTCTTCATGGAAGAGTGGGTAAGATTCAGGCCAAAAGGCACCCTAGGATAGGCACTGTGGTGTAGGTGGTGGGGGTGGGGTTGTGTAGATTTCATCTTAGTCTTCATTCATCATGCACCAGAGTTTAAGACTGACTGTGTAACTGCACTCAGCGTGGATTAAGGAATGGGTTTTACTCGTAAAAATGAACATTTACAAGGTTAAGTCAACAAAAGAAAAAGAGGAATTGTCCCCCCAATTCTCTTATCACCCCCCAGAGAGCCATTCTAGATTTGAACTCTGCTGACCATGCTATGTGGGTTTGAGTTCCCCTGTTATTTGCCTTACTATAGGGCAAGAAAAGGGAAGGATTCTTGTCTCTGGGGAATACATAAGCTGCTTACAACCAAGCAGTTCAATTTGGATCCCAGCTGCCTATGGAAGTTATCTAAGAATGTCAGCTGCCTGGAACTTAAAATCCTTTAGACTGATGAGAACTTGCAGTTTTGTCTGAAGGAGGAAGACCCCAGTGCTTAGGAGAACTGACCTGAGAGGAACTTGTTCACCTACTTCAGCCACCTTTTGTCCAGGCAACAGCCAATTCAGCTCTATGGTCACCATCAGATAATCTTGCCTCTTACATTGCTTAGTTAAGAGTCTGGATACCAGAAGTAGAGACAGACCACAATTCAAATCCTAGATTCCCTACTTACTGGCTATGTGACCTTAGGCCCTTAACTTCTCTAGGCCTCAATATTCTAAAATGTGAAATTGGGATAATGATAGTTCATTCTTCATAGGATTGTAGTAAGAACTACATAAAATAGCCATTTAGCACATGGTAGAAGTTTAGTGAATGTTAGCTAAAAGGGAAGGATCCTCCAAGAGAGAACAGTGAGAACATTTGTAAGGGCACACAACTGTTGAAGGACAGTGAGTGGGTGGACTAGTCATGTTAGAGAAAGGGCTCATTCGAGGGAGACTAGGACTGGATTTGTGGAAGACCCTTAATGTAAGGCCAAAGAGTCACCATCCAATCTATTCAGAACCATTAATGATTTTCATGTCAACTAACATTTAGAGAAATTTTTTAGGAAAGTTAATATGGTGGTAGGCATTCCACCTAGATTAAAAGGTAAAGAAATTGAAAGCAGGAAGAACTTTTAGGCTGGAATTAATTTATTTTCCAGGCAGCTATAGATTTGAGCTGTTCGAACTTTGACTTGCCTTCAGACTGCCATTAGCCTCCAGCCCTTTAGTTACAGCCTTAGCTACACTGTGCCTCAGACCTCCTGCCCATCTGCTACTGTTCTTCATTGTATGTATGGTTTGAGGCTTAGCATTTTAAGAAAGTTTTAAATGTAATCAAAATTGTGATAGGATAAAAGCAACATAAATGGCATTTCTCTGAAGTGAGTTTTGATGAATTTTCATTAAATTGAATTGGTAGAAACTCAGAAACAATGCTTCCCCTTTTTAAGAAATAATAATTGTTTTTAATGTACCATGCCAGAGTTCTGTAAAAGTTTGCAAAATCTCTTTTAGCATTATTTTGTAACCCTTTCTAGGATAATGCTTGTTAGAAACTGCTTTTCAAGAAATGATGGATAGATGGATGGATGAATTGATGGCCTATAAAGGAGTTCAGAATTATTGGACCTTATCTCACAGGATGAGGATTGATTGTGTATGAATGTCTAATATGTCTTCCACCATCACCACACTGGATCAGGGACCTCTTGGGGCAAGGACTGTGTTTCTGTTCTCCATTTTCCCAGTTCTGAGATCAGTGCCTAAAATAATGTTTCATTGAGTAAATGAATTTACTACCCAAATAAGGTTATGTATGGAGTTTTAAAAGCATATATCACAAAGGATTCTGTTCTGGCCTTGGGCTTTGGGCCTCTCATTTAAGATCTCCAGGCCTCAGTTTTCTTATCTGTAAAAATGTTTATAGCATCTATTTTGCCAATAAATAATAGGTTAAACTATAATACAAAATGCTTCAAAGTTATGATAATTAAATCTGTTCTGTGCAGCTGATGAGGGACTTGTTTCATGAGTGTTACACATAGTCATCTTAGCTGTGAAGTTGCAAGTGGGACTGCAAACTAGTACAATCTCTATGGAACAAAGTATGGAGAATCTTCAAAGAGCTAAAAGCAGACCTTCCATTTGATCCTGCAAAATTGTTTGCAGTCAAGTACAATAACCAGTAAGGAAGCAACCTCTTTTTTTTTTTCTTTTTCATTTCTGATTAATCTGAGGGTATAAATGATTAGTTTACATTGTTTGCATTTCTCAGGTAAGATTCAAGTTGTAGTTGAGCCCTTCATCCAGGAGGTGTGCCATATGCCTTTGCGTTACGCACCTTGGGCTCAACTACAAGTTGAATCTTGCCTTAGAAATGCAAACAATGTGACCTAATCACACAATCCTCCTTCCACCTCCTCTCTCTCCTTGCCCTCCTCCACTCTTCCCTCATTTGAATTCAGTTGTGTTTTCCTCTCCCATGAGCATATAGTAAACTTACTTTTCCAAATTCTTGTGATACTTGACTCAGAAAAATGAGATTGTTTGCTCCTTTCTTGTTGACTGGTTTGATTTTTCTGTAGATTCTAGTTCTTCTATTTCTCAGAAGAATGTGCTTCAACTCCACCCAGGTTAATGCAAAAACGTGAAGTCTCCATCTTTTTTATGGCTGAATAGTATCCCATGGTATACACATGCCACAGTATATTAATCCATTCATGTGTTAATGGGTCCTTAGGTTGATTCCGCATCCTGATGACTGAATTGAGCTGTGGTGAACATTCTAGTGCACATGTCCCTATGGTAAGATGGTTTTTTTCTTCTGGGTAGATACCTAGTAATGAGATTGCAGGATCAAATGGAGGGTCTACTTTTAGCTCTTTGAAGATTCTCCATACTTTGTTCCATAGAGGCTGTACTAATTTGCAGTCCCACCAACAGTATAAAAGTGTTCCCTCCTCTCCACATCCACATTAGCATCTGCAGCTTTGGGATTTTGTGATGTGAATTAGTCTCACTGGGTTTAGGTGATATCTCAGGGAGATTTTGATTTGCGTTTCTCTGATGATTAGAGATGATGGCATTTTTCATGTGTTTGTTGGCTATTTTTCTTCAGAGCAGGTTCTGTTCAAGTCTCTTGCTCATTTATTAAAAATGGGATTGTTTCTCTTTTCTTGTTGACTGATTTGAGTTCTCTGTAGATTCTAGTTAGAGACTTCTTTAGATTTGTAGCATGCAAATATCTTGTCCCATTCTGAAGGCTATAGGAAACAACTTAACACAAAGAAACCATGATGCACAAAATAGCCAATCCTAGAGTCTTATTTTGGAGGTGTTTTATTGACTTATTCATGTTAAAATAAAACAGGAAGTAGTTAACTTTCATGAAATCTCAATTCATAAAACTAGAAATTTCTGCCAATATGGTGGATTTTGTCACTCCTGCCTCAGTTGTTTTATAATATATATACAAAATGGGAACTTGTAAGAAAGTCAGGATAATATTTTGCTTAACTAGCCTGCCATTATAACCAGCTCTATGAATAAATTTCAAACAAAAAGAAAACAAAAATGCACTGAGCCATGATGATGCTACAGCGCTTCAGCCTGGGGCAACAGAGGGAAATCTTATTTCATACACAAAAACACATAAACAAACAAACAAAAAAACCCCTCAAATTATAATAACCCCTATGTGTTTTTTATAATCATCTCTCTCATGTTCTAGATCCTCAGGACGGTGGTCCGTGATGAACAGAACCCTAAAACTTTTAACTACCTACCTGACCTGTTTCCCAGAAAAGGCAAAATTTCTGCAAAACAAGGAACTGAGATTCTGAAGGCCCCTAGGCAGACTTCCTGATGCCAAAACTGCCATTAACTGCCCCAATGCACATTAGCCCCTCATGCCCCCTTAGAAAGCCTGTACTCTGTGTTAGTCATTAGCGAGAGAGATTTAAGGCTGATCCGATGGCGCTTGCTCTCCAGACTAACATCTATCCTATTAAAAAATTCCTTCCTTCCCGGGCAATCCTCGTTGTCTGAATAATTAGCTCTTTGTGCAGCAAGCAGCCAGACCAAGGCAGAGACCCCTTGCAGTTTTGGTAACACTGTCATGTTTAGTAAACAGTGATACTTCCATGGTAAACAGAAGGTAGACCTGGTGAAAATGTAGAAGATGAATGCTCCAGCAAATTGATAGGTAACTTGAGACTGACTAGATTGTCGTTCTGAGCATGCCATCACAAAACAATGGCTTGGTATTCAAGGCTCACGTTTATTTGATAATTTTAGAAAGAAATCTTTTCAGCTAGAATAGAACTTCTTACCATTAAATAGGAACCTTCAGTTTTCCTAAAGTAAATATGTAGCTTAGTGGTGTTTGATGTGAAGATGGTAGTTTTGCTCTGTTCCTTTGCTTCTGGGGGACTTGCTCTTGCATTTACTCTCTGTATCCAATTAAGGAAAAATGGAGAATATGAAATTCAGAAAACTCATTCTTCCTGTCACTAAATTAATGGGCTGACCTTGGTTTGGGGAGAAGATGGGAAAATATGCGGCTTCATTTCCATTTTTTCATTAAGATTAAGAAAAACATCTGTATACTGCACATTTATCAGCAGTGGCATCACCTTCCAATTTACTATTTTCCATACTCATAGGAGCTTATTATAAAGAAAAATACCTTGAAAAATCATCAGACTTACTTTTTGAGTGTTACCTGTTTGGAGTTTATATAATATCCTTAGGGAAAGAACCACAAATCAAAACTGATAATCAGAACCATTAGTAAGATAGAATATCTCTTTTACTCCAAATGCAGTCTGGTGTGCCAGAAAAAAGATGGTATGTTTGGAAGTCAGGAGATGTCTTTCCTATTCCTTATATAGTTACTACCTGTGTTAGAGGTCAGATTTTATCATATTAGACGTAGGCCATTTTAAGATTTAGGGTAAGAAAAATTCAGATATAATATGATGCTTTGTGCAAGGTACACTAAATTTTTGAACTTCCATAGTTAACCAACAGCACCAGCTCTTTTTTATGACTCCTAGTAAGGCAGGTGTATCTTTTATGTGAAATGACATAAAAATCAGGTGTGTCTTTCACATAAAAGACAGGTTTACGTGGTAAGAAGGAGTTTCTTAGGGGATAATTCTCCGTAGTTCTCTTGTGTTTCTTTATGTCTCATAAACAAAGGCACTGACACACTTTTGTTATGGACTGTCTTCTTAAAGATAGTTGTATAGTGAACATCCTTAGAAGAAAGACGGAATGTCTTCCCCTAGAGCAAAGTATAGTAGTTTATGATAAAAATATGATCTCCTTCCAGGGTGGAGGTTGGACAGGTTTGTATGAAGCCTATTTTAAAGGATTGGTGTTTCCTGACCTCTGGATTCCTCTCTTGTAATGCAGCCCCACTGTGTACGTATATAACCTGACCCTCATTGGCTATTAGTGTCTGTGTCGGAATTGTGGATCAGGGAACCAGTGCAAGGAAATGATGAAATTCTGGCTACTGCTATTGCTGGGATTAATGAAATATACTGTCCTCAACCCAGGAGTTTTTTTTTTTTTTTTCTTCTTCTTCTTCTAACATTCGTGAAATGACGGTAGGCTAACTTGTTAGCTTGCAAGTAAGGTAAAATCTTAGACTCTTCACAGTTCCTAATTTTGAACATGCAGATTTTAAAGTAAGGGATGTAGGTGAAGTTATGCATCTGATGTGATTTGCAACTGCCTGTAAATTTTAGCACACAAAGGGGAGGTCAGAACTAAAGATATAAAATGTGGTTTTATGATTTCTTGCTTAATGGACCTGACCCCTGATTGGGACTTGGATGCCTGAAAAACATTCTTTCATTGTGGTAAAATGTTGGAGATCAATTGATAGTGAAATTTGATCTTGAGAATCTAAGACATAACACTAGAGAAAAGCAGTTATTCTGGACACACACATTCAGCTACTTTACCTGGGTTCATTAAATTCGTTTGCATTTATCTAGAGTTCAGAGGGGAAATTAGAGGCTCTTTAAGTGGGGACATAGATAATTTCTGTAGTATTTAGAAGCAATCAAGATTATGCAGTTTAAGGAAGGTTAAAGAAGCAGTATATTTTTCCACAGGGAAAAGGAAACTGTCTATTGTTATACTCTGCCTCAGAGTGTCTCCATTAGTAGCCCATTTAGAAACATTATTGAAACCTCAGGTATTTGGTACAATACAACTGGTGCAGTGAGCAGAGATGGTAACGGTTAGGTACTTGAGTTTGAAATGTAGGCATTTTAAAGGTCATCGAGAAAGGGAAAATAATCCATTAATTTTTACTAGAGTGTTCATTTCAGTGTCTTCTGTGAAAATAAATGTAAAATTTCACTACTATTCAAAATGCAAAGTGATGTATGATAACACCAAGCCAAGCTGCCCTAAATCGTTGCATTTTTGAACAAGCAGGCTTGGAGTTGATGCCCTTACCACATAAATTCAGCATCTTATATTGGATTATTGCCATATGGATACAGTAACAGTAGAAATAAATTGTGTCAGTCTGAATTCGCCTTCTGCATTTATGATTTAAACTACACTTAACCTTTCCCTAGGTCAGTGATCATATTGCAGATTTGCTTTAATTCATATACTTCAGAGAATAAAAATTCCTTTTTTATGAGTATTATTTATAAGTTAAATGTTACTTTTCCATTTACTTTAGTAATCTTAAATTATTTGCCTGCTTTGGAATTCATATCCTCATGAAAGCTGTCAGATGAATGGATATATTTGTGCTTCTTGACTGTTGCTCACTAAGTAGCTGGTTTGGGGTTTGTAGGAGAAATAAATAGTGTTATAAAGAGCAAAGAGGAACAGAGGTCAGGAGTTCATATCCACGTCTGCTATACTGCAGCTGGCACCCACCAGCCTTTTGGCAGTTTCCGAAAAACCTTGAGCAATTGCGTTTACCCTTCCACCTCCCGTGTTGCTTCATTCATTCACTTTTAGGATGAATTGGTTAGGGTGGAGAAATAGAACACAATTTTAAACAACAGAAATAGTGTCTGTCTCCCTAGCAGAAAGCAAAGGTAGGATAATACCTCTTGTACTTAGTGGGAAAATATTATCTTGAGCTACTAAAGAAGTGGAGTTGCTTTTCACAATAACTTGCTTATAATTAAAAGGGAAGCCAGAGTTACATAAGCAACTACAACAAAAAAAACTTACATGTAATTGCTAGTCATGACAATCTAAATTACATGAGAATCAAAGAACAAAATTCCTGCTCATGTGGAACTTACACTCTATTAGGGAAATACATTAATAAAATCATATCTATTATCCTATTAATGAATCATAAAAACATAGACAGTAGATCAACTGGTGACAAGTGCCGTGAAGACAGATAAAGTGGAGTAAAGGGCTAATTAAGAAAGGGATCTCTCAGTTATGGAACAAGAAATGGGGAAAGGGGCAAGGGAGGGGAGGGGAGGGGGGAGGATGGGTGGAGGGAGGGTGATTGGTGGGATCACACTTACGGTGCATCTTACAAGGGTACAAGTGAAAATTACTAAATGTAGAATATAAATGTCTTAATATAGTGATTAAAAGGCAATGAAGGCCATGTTAAATAGTTCAATGAAAATATTTCAGATTGTATATAAAGTCAGCACATTGTGCCCCATGATTGCACCAATGTACACAATTATGATTTAATAAAAATTAAAAAAAAAAAAAAGGATCTCTGAAGGTGATATTTGAGCAGAGGCCAAAGGAAGTATGGGAATGATTCATACAGATAGACACTTGGAGACAAGTGTTCTAGAAAGAGGGAGCAGCATGTGCAACGTGCCTGAAAGAAGCACAGGCTTGGCACTTTGAGGGGCTGGAGGAACTAGAGTGATGAGAACACAGTGAGTGAGAATTGCAAGGAGGTGACGGCGTCAGAGAGAGGCATGGAAATGGGTGGGGGTGGGGGTGTGTGATCACACAGTAGCCCACAGCAAAGACTTTTTCATTGGATAAAACGGGAAGCTACCAAAGGGTTTAGAAAAGTAAAGGAGAGTGCTCTGACTCAGGTAATAAGACCTGCTGAGCAACAGCAATGTCCAATAAGGTCACTATCAACCATTGGGGTTGTGGAGTACTTCAATGTTGCCAGTGCACCTAAGGAATTGCATTTCTTAATTTAATATAAATGGATATGTGTGTGTTTGTGTGTGTGAGTGTATATATATATGCATATGTTTGATGGTTCTCAAGAATAGTGGTGTTAAAATCACGGATGTGAATAACATCTTGCAGAGTGAGAGTTTGACAAAGAAGAGAAAAGGTCTGAGGACTAGTCCTTGGCACGCTTTGATGGGTAGTGAAACAGGTGAGGAGAGCTTCCTAAAGAAGACGGTGAGGAAAGCTGAAAAAATCCAGAAAGCAGTGTTCGAGCAGCTGAAAGAAAGTGTGTCAAGGAGAGATTCGTCAGAACTTATCAAATGCTGTCTGGTACATGGTGGACGTGTATGTGTTGAGCCAGTGAACCGCTGAGCACACACTACCCCATGCTGACTTCTGTTGAGTTGTAATATAGAACAACCCCTGCCCCCATTCATGGCTCCCATGGCCAACTCCTTGACCAAGAATTTATATTTCAATATGGCTGAGAGCCAAACTACAGCACCTGTTCATAGGTCTCCAGTTGGCCCTGAAACTTTACATTTCTTTATTTACTCATTCTGTGCGAATTTCTTTGTTTGAAATGCCTTTGTGTCCTTTACTTAATGAAATCTTAGCACTCTGTTAGGGGCCAGTTCAAATGCCTTCTCTTTCATGAGCACTTCTCCCTCCCCCCACCTCTCTTTTCATGCACCTTACCCTACATTTAATTCTAGTTCTTTGTTTTCATTCGCCCCTGATATTTTAGACTCCCTGTGAGCAGATACATGATGCCACAGTGCAGTGATTGTGAGTGTGGGTAATGGTATAAAATAGACCTGTTTTTATATACTAGTTGTTTGATTTACCAGCCTGTGACTTTGCTAAGGAAGTCTTAGAGCAGCGGTTCTCAACCTGTGGGTCGTGACGCACAGGAACTATATTAAATGGCCACAGCATTAGGATGATTGAGAACCATACTGTCTTAGAGGCTCCATTTCACACATAAATTAAAACAAAATTTCACGGAATTAGATGAGTTAGTCATATTAAGTTTATTTATTTATTTGGTTACTGTGTGTCAGATTATTTTGTTTACTGTGTGTCAGCTAATTTTTTTAATATAAATAATTTAACAAATGTGTGCAAGGAAAAGTCATGAAGAAATAGCTGTTGTTTTTATCCATGCTTTTATCTCTCTGATAGCATTTGCCACTTACTTTTGTACATACAGGGGGACCAGAGCACATGAACTTTATGGCTACCCTATACTTGTTCTTAAATTAATTACATTAAAAGGATTAAGCATTAACTTTTATGCCTTAAGTTAATTACAGTTGAATGTCTCTTTTTGTTTTCATTTCACGCTCCTTATTGAAATTCTTTTAAGTTGTTTTGGCATTTTATTACCTTGATGACACCAAATGAATGTCTGAGTCTTCCTTTGCCCCTTAATGGCACTTTTCTTGTTGATGAACAAAGCCTCACTCAGTGAGAAGGAACTGCAGTGAATGTCAATATTTATAAATTTTTCATTAGACCTTAAAATGTTATGTTCAAAATTTATGGTAGTGCATCAGGTGGAGAAAGTGAAGTTAAATGTGGAACAAAACCTCTGGTTAGCGGCTTTGTGAGCCTTGGGCAGCGAGAGACACAGTTGCTCTTTCCTGAAAGTAACTATTTGCTAGGGAGCTGTCTTTAAAGGATTATTTCCACGGCAGTGTGTATTGGAGAAATTTTTATTGAGAAATTCCATTGATGTTGTCACATAGTGTTTACTGAAGACAGCTTTTTATTTCAGAGCTGTGGATAACACTGAGAGTTATAGACTGTCCCAAACTTTTCTGACCATATTAAATCAATCAAAGAGTACCTTTCCTCATTAGATTTAAGTTGGATTTTTCTGTCCTTCCCCTTGGAAAATGGTTGTATTTGTTGATAATTTATCTTGATATTTATTGCAGACTTACTTTCTTTGCGTTCTAGCTGTCTATAACTTACCGTACGTTCCATTATAACATGATGTACAATTCTCTTATTCTGTACACCTTTCGGTTCTTACCTTATTTTTTTATTACTTAGCTGATAAGAATGACATCAGTGTACAAGTCATTATAGGAAAACCTTTTAAGGTCTTCTAGTCCAACTACCTTTTAACACATGAGTGTTTCTCTAGTATCCCTTCATCTTGAATTTTTGTCCATCCTCTCATTTTGAGCATGAGTGATAAAACTCTCCACCTTTTGAGGAAACCCATTTCATCTTTCAATGAAATTGCCTATTTGAAAGCCTTCTTTTAGCACAGAATACTCTGTCTCGTCCCAGCATCCTCACCTGTCCATTCCAGTTGTATCCCATGGGTTCTTAAGGAAATAAATTAATCCCTCTAACACAAAACATATCTTCATATATTTGGATGATAGTAGCATAGGTCTATTCTATAAACCCCATTGGTTCTGGATACTATAGATTTTTGGTGAATTTTGCACCTTTATTTTTTCCTAGAATAAGTTTTAAGAAAAGTTATTTAAAAACATCAATACAAAAAATTTAATTGCAAACTTAAAACTTGATGAAATGTTTTGATTATTTTGTTTCCTGTGTGTCAGCTGGCTTGATTGTTTTTCATTGAGTAGATATATAATTATTGTCATTTTATTAAAATCTTTACATTTATGTATGTAGGTATGTATTTATTTATTTATTTATTTATTTTGGACAGTCTCAAGCTGTCGCCCTGAGTAAAGTGCCATGGCATCATCATACCTCAACAACAACCTCCAACTCTCAGGCTCAAATGATCCCCTTACCTCAGTTTTTCTATTTTTAGTACAGATAGGATCTCACTCTGGCTCAGGCTGGTCTCAAACACGTGAGCTCAAGCAACCCACCCAGCTAGGCCTCCCAGAATGCTAGGATTAAGGTGTGAACCACCAGGCCCGGACTAAAGTCTTGTATTTTTGAGAACATAATATTTTTACTAGTATATTGTATATTTGTTAAAGCAGTTCTGTCAATGAATTTGGACTTATGTTGGCCTAATACATACATAAACCTTGCAAACTACTATTTGAGGGAATTGGGGAAGAGGGAAATATATAAAAGATAGTGGCAGATAAATATTTATTTATCCAGGAAGAGGCAGTACTGTCACTTCAATGGACATTAGGCAACTAGGAAAAGACCTCATTGTGCTTTCTCTGATTGACACGGCATTACCTGTGTTACTAACAGGGAATGCTTACTCATAGGCTACCTTTGTGGATCCTTGCAGGATAGTAAGATTTTCTCAAGCTTCCTTGACGTTATTTTCTTTTTAGTTAGTTATATATTTGTGTTCAACATTTTGTTTAATGAATACATAATTATTTATTTATTCATTTAGGATGGAGTCTCACTTTGCTGCCCACATTGGAGTGCAGTGGGGCAATCAGCTTGCTCACTGTAACCTCCTGAGCTCAAGCACCTCAGTCTCCTGAGTAGCTGGAACTATAGGTGTGAGCCACCATGCCCATCTTGTCTCCTTTTTAAAAACTGCATATTTTAATGGCAATTTTAAAAAAGAATTAAAATAATCCAATCGATTCCTATGAGTCTTCTTTTTTCTTTTCCTTCTCTTTCCTCCTCCTACCTCCCCTTCCTTTACTCCCTTCCCTTCCCCTTTCTCCTTCCTCTTCCTCTCTCCTGTTCTCTTCATAGGGTCTTGCTCTGTTGCCCAGGCTAGAGTACAGTGACATCATCATAGCTCACTGTAACTTCTAGGTCCTGAGGTCAAGCTGTCCTCCTGCCTCAGCTTCCCAAGTCGCTGGGACCACAGGCATGCACTACCACAAAAGGCTAATTTTTCTACTTTTGTAGAGACGACATCTTGCTATGTTGCTCCTGGCCTCAAATGATCCTCCCAACTCAGCCTCTAAAGTGCTATATTATAGGTGTGAGCCACAGTGCCCATTTATAAATGCTTCCACATATTCAGGAGATAGATTCTCTCCTCACTATATAACACTAAGATAACTTCCTTTTTTAGGTCTAACATAGCTTAGCCTCTTGGTCAAAGCAATAATATTAATGAAATCTTAATCTGGAAACCTACCAGAATGAAATAAACTAATTAACCTTTAGAAATTAAACATTATTACATTCACATAAATAATCATTGGTTACTAAGTTTAATTTTCCTAGAGTTACAAAAACAGGAATAAAATACGTAGACTTTTGACCAAATAACAACATGGCTTTAATTTTCCATTATTTTAAGATTGCTACTATTTCTAACAACCACAAAGCAGGGATGATTTAAAAATCAAACAACCACCCAGGAGATCCCAAAGGCAGCTAAAGCAGCTTCTTAATCACTTTCTTTCTGACCTACATAGTACAAATGAGATGATTGGAAATAGGGCAATAATTGATACTGACATTATGGGAATCTCATTAAATGGGTATGAGACTATCTTCTGTACCTAGACAGTGACTTTATTTGGGGACTCTTACAGGTAAACAAGCAGGATCCCCAAGTATGGAGTCATAGGTGTCTGTGATGACCCTTTACTGAAATGTGCTAAACTCCCATTATTGCTTTCAAATAGATGATAGATTGTAAAATGGTATTAATGGGCTATCATCTCTGCTCAGCATGACTCCAGAAAAAAAGCTTTTGGTATAATTAAAGTTAACTTGGTGAGCTTATCACCTCCCTCCTCCCTCCTTCCTCCTTCCCTCCCTCTATTATTCACTAAATTCTAGACATACAGCAAAGATTAAGACAACACTCCGTCCTCATGGAGCTTACAATTGAAAGCATTTTGAAAGAAATATTCAAAAATACTAACATTGAGTATTACACAATTTGGAATTATGTGCATCATTTTTTACTTTTGTAGTTTTATATAGATTATATCAGATAAACACTGGGCTGGGCGTGGTGATTCACACTTATAATCCCAACACTCTGTGAGGCTGCAATGGAAGGATCCCTTGACAAAGCACAAGACCCCATCTCTACTAAAAATAGAAAAACTTGCCAGGCATGGTGGTGAGCACCTGTAGTCCCAGCTACTCAGAGTCTGAGGCAGGAGAACCCTTGAACCCAGGAGTGTGAGGTTGCAGTGAACTAGGCTAATGCCACAGCATTCTAGCCTGGGCAGTTGTAGTCTCAAACAAACAAACAAACAAAAAAGCACACAAATAGAAAAACACTAGTGTGATGAGCTTTACTGATTTTCTAGTGAATGCCACGGAAGAAGTAAGCCGTTTTAGTAAGATCAACCATTCTACTTTCCTTCGGTAGATTTCATTAGACTTCACAAGACCCACTTGTGATAACCTTTATAAAGCAAATCTAATTGTTCAATGGGAAAAAGTAGTTAGTTTTTTTCTTTACCTTCAGATTTTACTAATCTGGGTTGATTTAAATAGAATAGCATATTTAACTAGGTAATAAAAAGCAGTAATAGATTTAACCCTGTAGTAATTTATCCTTTGTACGATCATATTTTAATCAAAGTTTGGTGTGGTTTAAATTTTTTTATTGCCTTTTATTGTGATAAAATAGTAAAGCAACATCCGATTTACTGTTTCAACCCTGTGAGTGTGGAGTTCAGTGACACTAAGGAGGTTCACATAGTCGTACAGCTTTCTACACCATGTATCTCCACAACCTTTCATCCTCCCACACTGAAACTTGACCCATTGAACAATAACTTCCAAGCTGCCTTTTTATTGCTTTTACTTCTTTTATGTGAGACATATATAACAGGATGTCCAGTATCTGTGGCTCTTTAAGGTAAAATACTAAGAGCTGATTGGAGATTCTCCATTGATTAATATTACTGTGATACAATTAAAAAAAATCTTTTTGACTTCTAGAACTACTTAACATGCAAAATAGTAAAGAAAGAGAACAAGGACATAAATAAAATAATAACATGTCTAGGCAAGTGAAACACTGGTACAGTTGTCTGGCATCAGACGTCACAGTTGTCACATCCTGACCTCGCACTTACCCTCCTAGGTAGTTGCTTCTAGGAAAATTGCTTGACCCCTCTGAGACTCAGTTGCCGCACATGTAGACCAGGTATAATAACAGCTTGTGTTTCTTCCCTCACGGGGATGTTGTGAGGCACCAAGGAGTTACTTACCTCACGTATTCTGAAAATCAGAACTCACATGTCAAATGTTAATGTACATGTTATTTAAGCCATATTCCTGGGAGTTTTATTGTTGTTCCTTGCCGATTCTAAATGCTTGTTTTATTCATACTTGACAAGTGTAGGTGTTACTCTTTAATTATCTTTCTCCCTAAACTTGCATTTTGTTCAAGGCTGTGTGACTTCCCTTTCAGTGTTTGTGACTCGCCGCATTTCTGCAGAGATCTCGCAGTGATCTATTGAGACTCCTGGTTCTTCATTTCTGATTCCTCATGATACTATGCAAATGATAGAAAATGCGGCTTGTGACAGGAAAAATATGATATTTAAATAAAATTCTTAGAATCAAAAGACTCCCAGAGTTAAAACAACTTTCTGAAAGGGCTATTTTGCCAACTCCATAATTGACATTCTGTCACTGCTTAGACTTTATTTCATTTCTACTCAACTCGATATATGGATTTTTATACAAACCATTTACCAAGCTCTAGACAATAGCGCCTTTAGCAGGTCAAATTTGTACAGGTAAGTTGTTTGTTATCCACTGGAGAGCTTCATTGTATCATTGGGACGGCTTCCATTAGCAGCCCAGAGTGAGAGCTGGTGACACTCAAAAACTCAAATTATTGATGGGAACATCCCAAGTACTAGAAAGAATTTAAAATTAAACCTTTAAGTCTGCGCAGTCATTATCACATTAAGCAGGGCGATGGTGATGGGTCATAAATTGGTTTTCCATTTTATTTAAATAGGACCTGGCAGAATGTAAATGGAATCTTTGAAGTTCACTTATCTCATGATAATTCTTCACTATTTTTTCAAGACGGGTATGAGATTGAGGCCAGGTGATCTCTCATTGTTTCTGTTATATTCCATTTATTGGAAAAATTATACTTAGAGGTTTTTTCCAGCAGTTTTTGCTAGTTTTTGTATACCTTCCTGAAACACAGGGATTTTTTGTACATTATACACATGTATCCCTAATCTGAAAATCTAGAACCTGAAATGCTCCAAAATTTGACATTTTTGAACACTGACTTGGCGTTTTCAAAGGGAATGCTCACTAAAACTTTTTGGATCTAGATTATATATGCTGAACCAGTAAGTATAAGTAAATGATGCAAAAATTCTAAAATCTAAAAAAAATGTGAAATCTGAAATGTTCCCAAGCATTTCAGCTAAGGAAAACTCAACCTATATTGGGTCCCTGCAACTCTTTGAAATGTTAAGTTTTAGTGAAATTTTAAGTTTTAGTGAATTATACTTGATTATCTGTATATCTTACATGTTAAAGTATTGTTTGTTGTTTGCCAACTGTTTTAAAATCAATCCCAACTCAAAGCTTTGATCAGATGTTTGACTTTCTTCAGAATTAACGTAGATGTTAATTAAACTTCAGTTTAAGCAGCCCATTTCCTTTTTCATAAAGCACTTGGAGTCTGACTTCTAATCTAATCTGTATTCTTCATAAACCTCTACTAGATGCCTTGCAAGTTTATCAGAGTCCTCTCCATACCCTCCATTCATTTTCCTGATCTTTTCTTACCAAGAAATCTGTAGTTGCATTAGGAGGTTATTTCCCTACCTCTGTTAAATGGGATCTCAGGTTCTTTATCTTTCCAGATATCATAGTCCTTTACCTTCTACCTTCTCGTACCATGCCTCTTCTCTACTCAAAAATCTGTCTATATCTTCCTCTCCTCTCCCCCTCCCTTTTCCTTTTTCTGAGGAACAAGTTGTTTTCTGCCATATCAAGCTAAGCTCCTCGTTTGTGCTTTTGATTGTATTCACTCCAAACCTTTGTATTGTAGAATCGTACTCTGTTATCTCCTGCCTGTGCCAGTTAAACCCACTCTCATGTCCACTCTTGTCTGAAGCAGAGCTGATCCTCTGGTGGGAGTTGCTTATTTTTTTCTTTCTAACTTCTGTTTTCATCCACTTATGCTGTAAAGCTCATATTTATCTTCAATTTTATTTTCCTTTTTGTTACTAACTCGTATTATCCAAAACATACAGATTCCATCCTAGGAATTCCGTCTTCATTTGGCATTCTTTGAGTATTTCCGCAGTCTTTAGTCTTGTTCCAGCTGCATGTGGATAATCACAGTCAGTCTTCACTACACACTACACATTGCTCTCATGTTCATTTTTAGGCACAGTCCCAATCTTTTCATTATCTTTTAAAACCTTCCATTGCTCCTTATTGACTATAATCGGATCTGAACAATCAGCATGAAATTCCAGGCACTTGGCAATAGTTCTCTGCCAACATCTTCAATCCATCCCATCGCTCTTCCGCAAAGACCCCGCGCTTCAGCTAAATGTTTATCTTCTAAACATAGTTCTGACATTTCTTTTCTGCTATAAATGCTCTTCTACCTTATGAAGGTTATTCTTTTTTTTGTTTTTAGAATCTCTTAGCCAGGATGATTTTTGCCATAAATGTCTAGGCTATGTGAATCTTTCTCGTGTTATAGACTTCCAAACTCAATGTAGAACTAGTAGCTCAAGGTTTGTGGTTGCGTGGATCTCACTTAACCAGGATGTGTTTGTACATCAGAAGATGCTTGGGGCTGATGATGACATGTGTGACATCCTCGGACTATGAAGATGGCTTGGGGCTGATGATGATGTATGTGACATCCTCGGACTATTTTTGCCAAATTGCACTTTCCTTTAAACTACGCAAGGAAAGATGAGATTTTTCAGGTTCCTTTTTTGAGACAACTCCCATGTTTCTGAGAGGCAACAGTTTGTCTTCTTTGCCTCTACTTTTTATGAAACGTGCTATTCAGCCTTTGAGTTAAATGACAAATAAATATCCTAGAAAGTTGGAACTGTATACTTTTAGATTCTTTTAACTTTGTATACTGTCTTTTCCCCTCACTTATTAATCCAAATTATCCTCCTTCTATCTTGAAAGAAATGAAATTCCTCAGCAGTCACAAACAACGACAATCTACTTAAGACTGTTAATGACTCATTTATAATGCCAGCAGACATATGAAGACTAGAAAAATTAAATGTACAGCATCATTACCTTTGTGGTTAGCATTGCTGGGAAATGGAATAGCATTTAATGTAACATTTTAAAAGATGGGCTTTTGGAGAATGAGCTTTGTAGTTGAGGTTGTGGATAATGGAATGACAAACTGATAACTTCTTAGTCTTTGAGCCGCCTTCCACCAGATGTTCTTGGGCCTGAAACACCCTGCACATGTGCAGGAGCTCCGTCGTATCAGTGGTCGTGACCTGTTTTGAATAGATAATTTCGGATGTGTGTTTTTGGAGTATTGAGAACATCATTTTCAAAGAACATGATTTTAAATCTTCTTTAAAGTAGTAATTATTAGAAATGATCTAAACTATTAGCTTCTTCTAGTTTGAAGATAATGGTACTGACATCTCCAGGGATGCTGCAGAAAGGAGCCTGGGTACCGTGTAAACCAAGCATGCCTGTAAGTTTCTTCCCAGTGCCAGGTTGTGTTGTAACTTCTGTTCCGTTTGAATTGTTTTCCAGTAACTGAGATGAATACGCTGTAGCACAATCTTGTTTGTTTATATGGCATGCATTTATAAAGTAGACAGATTGTTTTAATAGTTTGTAGGTATGGAAGAGAATGAAACTAACCAACCCAATGGAGACTGAAGCAGAACCTTGGGCCCAAAAGTATATTCTAAGCTATAAAATGTAGTATAAATGCAAATTGTTTGTGGTGGTCTAAGACTGGATACTGTTACTTCTGCCTTTTCTGTATACCCACCACAGTATAGGACTTTACTTTTTTTTTTTTTTTTGCAGTTTTTGGCTGGGGCTGGGTTTGAACCCACCACCTCCAGCATATGGGGCCAGCACCTTACTCCTTTGAGCCACATATGCCGCTCAGAACTTTACATTTTTTAATAGGACAGCAAAAGACATTTTGTGAAAGGACAGCATTGGAGTTCATGACATTTACCCACTTCAGAGAAGCACATGTAGCAGTGGGTGCAGTAGGGTGGTGTGGGTTGAGTATTAAAAGAGAATTATTATAGGAACTTGACCTCAGGAACTTGTAGGATCCACTTAAACAGTCTCAGTAAGGTCATTGTCTTCATAACTCCTGCTGTAGTTTAATGTTCACAGGGCAGCCAACGAGGAGGACCAGAGGGATATAAAGTCAGGGGGAACAAGGACAAGCTGTGATCTGCAAGAAAGAACTGGAATTTGTCAGTTCTTTTGGAAAAAGAACTGGAATTTGTCTTGTCTCGTTTTGTCCAACTGCAATGGTATGGGAGAAGGACTGGAGCTAGAGACACAGTTGGTGTAGAAGACCAAGACGCGGAAGGGAGATCCAGGAAAGCTGACGCAGTTGCAGGTCAGGCAGCTGCTCCATGCCAAGCTGTTAAGCCAACTGCTAAGCAATGACATTAAGGCCACAGCTGCTAAGTTTAGAAAACACGTTGATTACAGCTTCATTTCTGCCCTCACAGCTGGAGCAAAGATGTCTCTTACAGTCTACTGTAACCCTAATCACACAGGGAATAGAGGTCTGGAAGTGTGACTCAGCCTAGCCAAGTGGCACATGACAAAGCCACTACAATAACAAATTGGCCTTTTGTACAACTTTTCTTTCATTTCAGAAGGATAATATTCTACAGTCACAGCTTTTCCCAACCTTGTAATGCTATCCGGATGATGAAATTTGAAGCATCACCAGTATATTTAATCGCATGGTTAATGTTACTGTGGAGCTGAGCGGCCAAAAGCATGGCCCATTGTATTGAAGAGTAAAGGATTCTAATGTAACAAGATTAAGAGTAAATAGATGAGGGCATTACGAGAAATTTCTTTTAAAAGTTTCATCATCAATTCCATAATATTTCATATTATAATGTAATTTGATTCAGTGTATTAACTTTGGCAAGCACAGAGATACTTTAAAGCATATTAATAGTCAGTAATACTTGCTCCCTCATATAAAAAATGAAAATTCCACCCTACAAGAAATGAAATTCCTCTGAGTATTAAAAAAAAGTTAGAACTTAACAAGAGGAATTGATATGCATTAGCTTGTACACTGTAAGCAACAAGTAAGCATATGACCCTTTGGAAACTCTAGGACCATGAAATTTCCAATTATCCACACATTTTATATGCAGGAGCCTGCTTGAATATTAACATGTATATTAATATTAAGATCTGTCCCTTAAACTTTAGGTTGTTGATCTGTTATTACCTGCCGGAATAGTCATTAACATGCTTCATAAATATAGTCCACTTCCATTAACGCAGTGGCAGTACTTAGGGGAGACACTGTTAAAAGATAAAACTTCTCTGGAACACTCCAGCACCGTTGGGCAGTTTCATGGTTTGTTGGCTGTCTTTCATTAGCCATAATTTAACCTTCTTTCCCATGATGACCATATAAAATGCTTCAAAAACACACATCTCAGCAAATCGCTTTTCCTCATGACAATTATTTGTCCTTCTAATTAACACTATTCAGAGACCAGTGGTACTGAGAACAAAAGTGTCCTTTCTCCCTGCCGCTCCTAATAATGATGGCTTCTCGCATTGCACACAGAGGCTATACACACGCCTATTCATGTGGCCCTCCAGGAACGACGGCCGGGTAGGTAGTGAGCAGCGGCTAGCCCAGGAGCAGTGACCCGTTAGGTGAGGAGGCAGATGTTAATATCCTCAGGGTAGAACGGAGGCAGCCAGACGCTGAAGAGTTAGAGGTAACGTACCTGCCGTGGTTTCTGTTTCTTACAGTGAAACCCTCTTTCCCTCTTTTAGTCAGTGTTCTGAAATAATTCTAGTTGAGCTAGTCACATGCAGAGTAAATAATGGAGCTAGGACTTAAATCCAAGTCTTCTGACAACAAATTCCAAGCCCTTTCCATTACCACATGCCTAGAAAGCCCATAGGAGCCATAGTTCAATTTCTGGAGGATGACTGTCCACTTTTCCCTCATTTGTCTTTACCCTTCTCTTGGTCTGCTCAAGTAGCCTCCTGGCAGGTGTGTGTGTCTCTCTTCCCACCCTTGTCTTCCTAAACACAGGTCTGCACTTGTCAGGAGTGGCTGTCTCTCCCCACTTGTGGCCAAGTCTGACCTAAACACGCCGGGGCCTCTCTGTCTTGCTGCTCCAGCTCTGCAGCTCTCCTGATGGTTGTTTCGATTATATCAATATTTTAAGATACAGCTTAAATGGAACTTTTATTTTTAGAAACAGAGTCTCACTCTGTTGC
>CAUYRH010076032.1:0-14461 GCA_963574655.1 Perodicticus potto | reverse complement strand
TTTGGCTGGGTGAGTAGGTAAGGATAAGTTGGGTTGGGGGTTCTAGGAGTAGTGATTGACCAGTCCTTTGCCTGTAAGCTGGGACTGGTGTTTGTACCTTTTCCCCTAGAGTTTTGCCAACCCATACTTTGCTACTGCCTGTGAGACTGGGGGCCTTCTTGATGTGGTGAGGTTAAGTGGCTCTGTCTTATCTTCAGGTGTTCTCTGTCTTACCCTAGAGAATTGGTTACTCTGTATTGGAATCTGAGCTTTTATTTGTATCCTTGGGGTCATAGGTCGCTCCAGCAGGGTTGATGTGCATTCTTTGACCTTCTCTTTTGGCTCAATTCCAAACCGTTGGCTTTCTTGCTAAATTTCTGTCCTTTAACTCACCTTCTGGTCTGCAGAAAGCTGGCTACAGATCGCCATCTTGGCTCCCAGCCAAGATTCAAAAATCTTAAAGAGTTTTACAAAAAGAGAACAGAGAAAATAGAGAAAGTTATTTTTTTAAAAAATGTCAAACTAAAGGACAAGAGTTCAGTATGGAAAGAGCCACCTGAGTGACGAGCCACAGGGACCAAACAGACCCACCCTAAGGCACATCACTAGGAAACTATTTTCTAACATGTATTGGAATATATTAGAAATGGATAAAAAGAAAGTCTGCATTTAGCAGCACATGCCATAATGTGCCAAGAATTATTATTGATGCTATGGGGTCTTAAAAATAGGTATAAGTTGTAACTTTATCCTCAAATAAGTTTCTCTCCTAGAAGAGGTGAGAACAGAGAAGGGAACCAGAAAAGCCTGCAATCATTAGGTGGGGAATGGCAGTGAAAGGAGGAAGGCTTTAGTCAGGGTTTTATTTCAATTGCAACAGAATTCCAGCTCCAAATACAATAAGATTTTGGAGCCTCTGTAACTGAGAAATCAAAGGGTGGTACTGCCAAGAGCACAGTATGATGCAGGGACTTTGATATCAGGGATCCATCTCTCTTCCAGTATCTCGACTCTGCCTTCCTTGTGTGACGGTTTTATTCTGCAGGCAGGTGCTCTTGATATGGTAAGAAAGATGGTTAAAGATATAAGCCTACATTCTTACAGCTTAGGATTCAGGAGAAGGGGGGACTCTTTATGTCCTACTGGGTTCATGGCAAAGGTACAGAAGCAGGTGATCTGTCCTGCTTCATGCTACCAACTATCTGTGATGGGAGAGGGGCTAGTCTGATTGGCCAGCACAGGTCAAGGCACATCCCTACAATAAAACCATGTTACTGACAGCACCACTTGGATCATCTGGAGAAGCGAAGTTGGGTTTCACAAAGAAAAGGATGCTGCTGGACTAACAATTTATGACTGACAGGGAAGAATCAGTGAGGCTGCCTACAATCCATAGGGTAGAAGTAAGAGAGAGGTTTTTATTTTATTTTTTTTGCTAACAATTCCCTACAGTTTCTGCCAAAGTGTCTCCTCAGTATTTCAGTGCAGAGCCACGGTGGCTCTAACCTATTCCTCCTCCACGGTTTTAGAAATTCGACTCTCTCCCACATCTCTCTCTGACTGCAACTGTCCCACCCAGCAGCCTGGACAAAGGCAGAATGGATAAACAGCTGTCATGTGGCGAGTTGCTGTCACATAACTGGAAACAGACTCTCCCTAGGTTATGCTCTAAAAACAGTCGGTTAGGAAAGGATTTATTAACTGCCCACTTTGTGTCTGCAGTGGCAATAGATACTGAAGATACAAAATAGAGCAAAGGTCTTTGAAGATCTTAAAGTTCAGTTGAGGATGATAAACACGTAAATAAAACTCTTTGTTTATAATTCCAAGTGTTCACAAAACTGCATAGCCTGTGCAGTGGATTCCATTGCCTGTACCCATGCCTTGCATCCTTCAGTCACTGGAGGATGGAGAAAGTCTGTGCTCCCGTGGGGAGGTGGTGCAAGCCTTTCGCCAGGGTCCACCTCAGCATGTCAGCTGAAGTTATGAATATTTCTTTTTCATTGCATATCCATAGTATGTCCACAATTCACCTATGCATTTTGCTCCTCTCAACAAAATCTACCCCCCTTCTGGATTTCAACATAAGGAGCCCATCAGAAGGAGAGAAACTTTCTCTGTCTTAGAGTTCATGTTTCAACCCCTATGCATGGAAGTTGAGGTGAAGACTGCAGCTGGACCGCCTGGTTCTAATTCTGGCTTCACTACTTACTAACTGTGTGAATCAGGGCAAGTCATTAATTTCCCTGTGCCTCAGTCTCCTCACCTGTGAAATAGGAATAATAATGGTATCTACTTTTAATGTTGTTATGAATATTCATTGAGTTAAGGTAGGTAAAAGCACTAAGAACTGGTCTGGCAGACTGGTGACACTGTACGTTAGCTACTATTATTATTTCCCAGTTCTTTCAACAGCCTGGCAATTCTTTCGTGACTATTTTTCAATTGTGTTTTGTCATTCCTTCCTTTACAATATTTCCATCATTTCATTCATTTTACTTACCGTACACCATGTTCTAACTATCCTGTGGAGATTCAAAAACAGAGTGTCTTGTGGGACACTTTCTCTTTATTCCTGTGACCACCACTATCAAATCTGGGCCACTCTAATCAGATTAGCTTCTCTACAATTCATCTCACATGAAGCCCTCCTACTGGAGCTTCTGTACTGTTTCCTGATGGTCACGAGCTTGAGCTTGAATTCTGCTTGGGCAGCTCTCCTTATAATTCCACCTCTCTTTCTTTGCTCTGATGATAATTCTGCCAGTCTTAGCCTCCTGGTCATCCACAAACACATCATACTACTTTTTTTCTTATACCTTTCTTTTCAATTTGATTCTAAAATTTCTTATGGATAAACAATAGCGTTATGGAAAATACAAAGGCTTTGCACTTGGACCTGGCTCTGATGTGACAAAAGCATGGTAACTAGCTAACCTGTTTGGGGCTCAGTTACTGGTGCAGTTAGAAGCTGTTACCCAATTACCACATCTATAAAAGCAGAAATGTTTAGCACAGTGGTGGGCATGTAATAAATGTTGGTTCCCTTCTTTTCTTTTGTGTCTTCTCCAGCACCCACTAGAATGCTGAGTGGTTAGCAAGGGTGTTGGCCAAACACACAAGGAATGTGCAATTGTATAATCAAAGAAATTGATCTAAAATTTTCTTCCTTAATTATAGCTTTTCACTAAGGCCATGAGGAATGAAGCAGAAACCACCCCTCTTTTGTTAGAAACACACTCCCTGCTTGACACTTCCTCTGTACTGCTCTATACTATTGCCAGAACTGGAGTCTGAATTTTTCCAGCCATTCATCCTATGAGTTTTATTTCTGATATTTCAGAATCAGCTTTTATCAGCTCCAGAGGTTACCCAAAGGCTTTTTTTTTTTTTTGTAACCAGGACTCCGAGGTATTGTGCAAATTACCTGGCAGGAGCTGGAGAGCAAGGAGCTGCCCAGCTTCCCCCAGGCCTGTAGAGTGGATCTCTGTGGAAGACTGGAGTTAACACTGCAGCTCAGTGGTGAGTCGGGCAACTCCTGAGTGAAAGGATCATCTTAGACTATTAATGGCCAAGTCTTGGAAGATTTAAAGACTCAGTTACTGCGAGCAACTCTGAAAGAGTCTGGGGAATTTAATGAGTTATTATAATATTGAGCCTAGAAAACTTACATAGAAAATTTTTAGTACTTATTTGTGCCATCTTTCTGATATGTATTTGTATGAGCTAAAAAACTAGATATGAAGATAAAGGGAACAATTATTTGAGTCAAATTATTAGACTTTATCCTAAAAAGATACACAATAAACTTTAGCATAAATTGAGGTAAAATTTTTTTTGCGTTCCGTTTTACATGACAAACTTGGTAGAAAGTATTACTGAGCAACGACACACCCCATAGATGAACATTAATGGATTTGTTATCCTTGTGTTGGCCTCATTTAATAGTACTAGGAATAAATAAGACAACTTCTGACATTTTTGCCCTAGATAGGATCTATTATTCTGCAAAAGTGGGCATCTGATTTAACACAGTCTAAACTCAGGGTCATACCATTTCCAATAGGAAGATACACAAGCATATTTTCTTTCTCTCTCTCTGTCATTCTTTCCCATTTACAGATACATCTTCTATTTTGTTGTAGAGGAGACTCATGGGTAATGAGTGGTAGGAAGGTAGCACTGAATGGCAAAGTAAGAGCTAGAGGATCTTGAACAACAGGATATCCTTTACAAAATGATTAAAAAGCAACTAACCAGTATATAATTTAGGCATAAATGTGATCAAAAAACACATTTTAAAAAGCACGGGTATAGTAGATAAAGACAAAATTCAAGATAGCAGCTCCTGCACATTGGAGGCAGGTGCTAAAGCATGGAGGCTGGTCTAAGCTACTGGCAATGATCTACAGTGTATGTCCGGTAGTGTGTTCACAAGGACTGAGTATGCTAACAAACAAAAATGTTTTAAAAAATGAGATTGTGCATTTAGTGCATAGTGACATAGGACCAATAGTGACATCCTATCTTGAAGTAAGATTTTGGGTAATCCAATTTGGTATACCTGAGGTTAATTTTTAAAAACCTTTTAAAAACAATAAAACAACTTCAGAGGAAAGGCCAGGGATTCCATCTTTTGAAAGGTTTTAAAAAGAATCTTTAAATTTAGTTATGTAAATTTTTATCACTAGCTCTAGAATCATGCAAGTTAGGCAGATGATAATTTCCCCAAAAGTAATCGGACCTGGAACCATACTATGTTCGGGCATGGTTTCAATACTATTATGAAACCTATATATAAACACATATTCTTTTTCCCATTCTTGAGATACTTTACTAAGAAGAATATGCTCCAGTTCCATCCAGGTAAACATAAAAGATGTAAAGTCTTCATCTTTATAATGGCTGCATAGTATTCCATGGTATACATATACCACAATTTGTTAATCCATTAATGGGTTAATGGGCATTTGGGCTGCTTCTACAACTTGGCAGCTATGAATTGGGCTACCATAAACATGCTGGTGCAAATGTCTTTGTTGTCAAATGATTTTTGTCCATCTGGGTAGATACCTAGTAGTGGAATTATAGGATTAAATGGTACATGAACTTTTAGTTCCTTGACAATTCTCCACACTTCTTTCCAAAAAGGTTGTATTAGTTTCAGTCCCACCAGCAATGTAGAAGTGTTCCCTTCTCTCCACATCCATGCCAACATCTACAGTTTTGGGATTTGGTGATGTGGGCTAATCTACTGGAGTTAGGTGATATCTCAAAGTTGTTTTATTTTGCATTTCTCTGATGATTAAAGATGATGAGCATTTTTTTTCATGTGTTTTTTGGCCATGCACCTGTCATCTTCAGAGAAGTTTCTGTTCAAGTCTCTTGCCCATAAAGAAATGGGGTTGTTTGTCCTTTTCTTGTTGATTAATTTGAGTACTGATAGGTGAAAAGCAATGTCCATAGAAGGCCCCTAACATATTCCAACTTTCATTCATTCATGATAATAAGGAACAAGCAAACAGCTGCACAACACCTAGTAGAATATCAAGCTAAATCTTCCTGGGCCAGGAATAATGGCAGCCCTTTGGTCAGTATACCCAGAGGCCAGTTGGGCATTCGTCAGTGGTACTTTGCATTTTTTTGTGAGGATGGAAGCTTAGAGTACCATGTGCTGAACACCCTATCCATCATCATTGGCCCCAAAGGATGCTGGGACTCTAAAGATCACCCCAGGGGTCTTTAAGTTCTAGCACTGAGGCAGTCTGGCTGGTTGTTCTGTGGAGGCAAATTATTAGCACTCAATCTATCCTTCACCCCTATCTCATAGCCTTCCCATGGGTTTAAAGCATAGGTGATATCTAGGGTTTGCACTGATAGGGGAGGCTCTGGTAGAGTGGAAGGAATAGCTGGACAGGTGGAGAACCTGTTGTGTAAGATGGGGGTTCAGGGACACAGCAGGCAGGGGAGGTGGGTGAGCCAATCCAAAGGGGCAAGGCTGTTGGCTAGGTCCCCATGGGGAGGTGTGGAGGAAGCACTTTCTTTTCATTTACTCTTATTAAGTAAAAACTGACAGAAAACATTCTATCAGTTAGTGAAAATGAACAATGTAGTTTGGGTCATTTGTAATGAATTACCAATGCCATACAAATTTTCTCAGGCATGTAATACATTTATTATTTGATGCTACAATGGTCCTATCAGGTATCTTTGGTAAGTAAAGGCAAAACATGATCATCAGAGAGGTTATATGACTTGTTGAGGTCACACAGCTAAGGTGAGTGGTGAGGAGAGTCAAGTTTATAAGGCAGAAAATACTTAGATAAAGAATTAGAAGATCTGTTTCTAATTCAGTTGAACTAATTAATTTTGCAACAGTAAGCAAGCAAATCATTCAACTGCTCAAGAGATAAAGTAAAGGAGTTTGAGAAGATTAATTGTTCTTAACTCTAGCTACTTTTTAGATTCTCTCTCTCCCCACCACTGGAGATTTTTAAAATATATTAAGTCTCAGATTGCAGATTCCATCATAGATCAATTAGTATAAATCCTTGTGTTCTGAGCCCTCAGATATCACTGTTTGCTTGCTGTTTGGTTTGTTTGTTTGTAAGCTGTGTAGGTAATTCTATGCTGCAAGTAGCATTGAGAGCCCTGGGTTATTTCTGAGGCTATATCTACCATTTGCATTCTATATTAATTTATTTCCCAAGCCCCCAGTTTAGGGTCAAGTGTTTTGAAGTCCATTCACTTCTTTGTGCTTAACCTGCCATGATGTGAAAACTTGGTGAGAAGAGAAGTAGATTTGTTTACTCACAAGAGCAGAGATGGAGCAGAAATGTGTGGATAATGGTGATTATCTCTTGCTATTCCCTCTCACATCCCAAAGACCCATGAAAATATAAGTCCCATGTAATTTGAGAACTTAGTTTTATAAAAGTTAAACAAATTTTCATTAAAATATAATTTCAGTTTAGGGAAAAATCAAAATAGATAAAAGCAACTATCATTTTTCTAGTTTTAAGTTTTTAGTTAATTGAAAATTTGCTGACATGAATGATCACCTTTAAAAAGAAATAAGAGGAATGGGTCATCTCATTAAGAAAGAAATAATATTAATTTTCATATTCCTTTTAATGTAGGATATTGGTCCTAGGACCTCCCATGGATACTAAAATCCCCAAATGCTAAAGTCCCTTTCATAAAATGGTGTAGTATTTGCATATAATCTAAGCACATCCTGTCATATACTTTAAATCATTTCTGGATTACTTATAATTCCTAATACAATATAAATACCATATAAATAGTTATCCTGTACCATCTAAGTTTGTGTAATTTTTTATTGTTGTAGTTCTATCGTTGTGGTTTGTAAAAAATATTTTTGATCCGTAGTTGGTTGAATCCATAGGTAAAGATCCCACAGATATAGAAGTCGTATTTGTCCAATTGTATTTGTGCTTTTAATAAGAAACTAATAAGTTAATTTCTAAAAACCCAGGGAATATTTCATTTCACAATTAAATATTAGTGTTCGTCAGCACACTAACATTAACCATCTAGCATTATTTGTTAGCTATCATCTAACCAGTGTTCTGAATGGAAGAGTATATCATTTAATCAAGAATCAACATTGCATTTTGACTTAAAATCTCTTTAGTTTGATATAAGTATAGACATCCTTTTTTTTTACTTACCATTTGCATAGAATATATTTTTATGCATTTATTTTAAATCCCTTTATTTTATGAATTTATTTTTAATCCTTTTGTTTCAGCCTATGGTATGTCCTTAAATTTCAAACAACTCTCTTATAGATATCATATAATTGAGACTTGTTTTTTTAAAATCCATTCAGCAAATTATGCCTTTTGATTGGTGAGTTTAATCTATTAACATTTAATGTAGTTATGAATAGAAAGGATGTACTATTGTTATTTTGTTTATCTTGTAATTCTTTTGTTCCTCTTTTCCTCTCTTGCTCTCTTTGTGTTTTACTGGATTTTTTTTTTTTTTGTAGCAGTATTGTATTTTGATTCCTTTCTCTTTTTTATTCTATATCTTCTATAGGTATTTTCTTTGAGGTTGCCAAGAAGCTAGGTAAAACTCAAAAATAGTGTGTTTAAAAATGATAAAAACTTAACTTCAAGTACATTCAAAAAATGTTTTACATTTACTTCTCTATCCCACAGGTTATGTTGTTGATGTCACAATTTACATCTTTTATGTTGTGTATCCACTAATAAATTTTTGTAATTATAGTTATTCTTAATACTTCTATCTTTTAACTTTATACCACAATTAAAAGTGATTTATACACTATGCTTACAGAAGTATAACATTCTATATTTGTCTTATTTACCTGTACCAGTGAGTTTAATATTTTCATATGCTTCTGTATTGCTGTTTGTATTCCTTTATTTCAAATCATTTCAATCATTAACATTTATTGAAAGGAACGTCTAATGATGAAGAATTCCCTCATCTTTTGTTTTTCTGGGAAAGTATTTGTCTCTCCTTCATTTTGAAGTGCTGGGTATAATACTCTTGGCTGACAGGTTAGTTTTTTCTTCTTCTTTCATCATTCTTATCCTATTCTCTTCTGGCTTGTAAAGTTTCTGCTGAAAAATCCACTAATAGTCTTAGAGAGGCTATCTTGTATGTGAAAAGTCACTTTTTTCTTTCTACTTTCAAAATTCTTTCACTGTTTTTGTCTTTTGGCAATTTGATTATAATGTCTTTTGGGTTATCTTTAGTTCACTCCATTTGGGTCTTCTAAATTTGATGAATTTTGGTGTCCAAATATTTTCTGAAATTTGGGAAATTTTCAGTTGTTCTTTCTTTCTTTTCTTTTTCTTTGTAGAGACAGAGTCTCACTTTATTGACCTCGGTAGAGTGCCGTGGTGTCACACAACTCACAGCAACCTCCAACTCCTGGGCTTATGTGATTGTCTTGCCTCAGCCTCCTGAGTAGCTGGAATTACTGGCTCCTGCCACAACACCCAGCTATTTTCTTTGTTTCAGTTTGGCCAGGGGCCAGGCCCAAACCCTCCACTCTCGGTATATGGGGCCGGCGCCCTACTCACTGAGCCATAGGTGCCGCCCTATGTGTTATTTCTTTAAATATTCTTTCTGCCCCTTTCTCTCTTCTTTTTCTGGAATTCCTATAGTACATAAGCTAGTTTGAGGCATGATATCTCACAAGGTTCTTAGATTTTCTTCATTCATTTATTTTTGTTCCTTTTGTTGCTTTAACTTGATAATATCATATGAACAGTCTTCAAATTTGTTAAGTTTTCTTCTGCTTGATCAAGTCTGCTGAAATTATCTATTGAATTTTTTAGTTTAGATTGTATCCTTCAGCTCTATATTTTCTGTTTATTTTGTGTGTGTGTTATTATTGTTTTTTTGTTGATATTCTTATTTTGTTGATGTGTGAGTTTTCTGATTTTATTTATTGTCTATCTGTGCTATTTTTTAACTTACCAAGCTTCTTTAAGAGGGTTATTTTAAAGTAGTTATCAGGCAATTCACAGATCTCTAATACTTTAAGGTCAAATACTACAAATTTATTTTGGTCTTTGTTTGTGTCATATTTCTCTAATTTTTTTCTTTTTGTAGCTTTGTGAACATTTGAATAAATAACTACCTCTTCATTAATCAGTCAGCCTGGTTAGACATTCTGGGATCTTCTTAAACCTTTTCTAAGGATTTGCATGCTCTACTCCTCTCTATTCTTCTTTAAGGAGAAGTTTTAGGATTATACGTCTTCTCTAAATCTTGAAGAACCATGTTGACTTCAGAAGGATGTGCACCCCATTCCCTTAAGGCATTACAATAAAAAGCCAAAATATTGGATGCATGTTCCACTCTTCTCCCTGGCCTTCTGGGTGAGAAATCTCGGGGATATATCCCTTCTTCCAATCTCTCAGGGCCGTGCTGGCTGCAGTAAGTTTCCTACTCCAGCTTCTTTTTGTTGTTGTTGTTCTTAGTTGTTCTCAGATATTAAAACTGCGGTAGTTCTCTCAATGCTCAGAGTGAGGTGAAATAGAAACAGGTCCTTGAGTTGGAGCCCTGGAAGTCTGGGAGAGCACACCCATCTCTCTCAAAAAGTTATTTGCTGAAGCAATCTTTCTTAGTACGGAGCTGTGCTTGCATGGGGGAGGAAGTGATGTGGGTAAAGCAAAATTGTTTTTCTTATTTCAATGTGCTATTCTTGATCTTGTGCTCATCTAGGTTGCTACAGATGCTTAAGTGAATTCTGAATTTCTCATGAAGATACTTTGGTTCATATACTCATCTCATTGTTAAATTAGTGTTTCTGTGGAAGGATGAGGGTTAGTACTTCAAATTCTGCCATCTTGTTGATGTTCAAATCTATTGTACATTTCATTTTAAAGCAAGCACATAACTTTATAGTTAGTAGGTAGCTCTTTTTGTGCTGTATGTTTAACATATAGTAATGACACAAATACTAGTAAATGTATTTTAAGCATGAAAAAATAAATCAGTGTTTCTTGAAACTGGTTTATTGGAATTCTATTTCATGAGGGGAGAAAAACTTTATCTGAATAGATGTAGAAAACATTTGAATAAAATTACACAGTTTACTTTGCAGCCATTTTACTCCATCTATAATAAACTAATGGACGTTTTACAACCCTCAAAATGAGAATGCAGCGCAACATTTTCCAAAATCCTCTTATCCCTGAATTGTTTTTCTGTGGAGTATCCTATGGACCAGGGATGTTTAGAACAACTTTGGAAAACAATAGACTAGCAATAGAAAGAAGTACCAGTAGTATCACTTATATTAATTTTTTTTTTTTTGAGACAATCTCACTTTCTTGCCTCTGGTAGAGTGTCATGGTGTCATATCTCACAGCAAACTCAAAGTTTTGGGCTCAAGTGATCCTCTTGCTTCAGCTTCCCAGGTAGCCGGGACTACAGGCACTTGACACAATGCCTGGCTATTTTTTAGAGATAGGGTCTTTCTGTATTTCAGGCTGGCCTCAAACTTGTGAGCTCAAGCAATCCATCCACCTTGGCCTCCCAGAGTGCTGGAATTACAGGCATGAGTCGTCATGTCCAGCACTACTTATATTAATTTTTGTCATTATAAAGCATTTATATTGAATTTTCATGTTATGTTTTTGCATAAGATAACAAAGTGACAGCAGAATAAATCATCCACTACTTCTAATACATTGAATGTCTTCCACAGAAACTCTAAGTGGAAATAATCCTAAACATTTATTTAATGACAAAGATGTCATGAAGATAAAACAAAATGAGAAGAAAAATAATACAGTTTCAAAAAAATAATGGGTACATTAAAGTTAGTCACTTGCTGAGGGGTAGATAAGTCAGCAGCATGTTACAGTCAGAAATAATGAGGCATCAGAAAATTGAAGGAACACTCAAACACTTGCTTAATTTGGGTAATGATGATTATCTATTCAAAGAATGCTCTGTGTCTACCTTAGCTATAAAACTGTATTTAGTAGTGAAAAATATATTCATAAAACTAAATTGAAGTTCAGTTCTGTTTTGATAACATTACCAGTTTAATTAACAAGTACATAAATGATGAAATTATGGGCAGCATATTTTAAATGAAGATTGCTATCCTAAATGTTCAAGAAATAAGCACAATTTATGCTTATTTAGAATTGGCAGAAAAAATTTGAAACTGGACAGTTTCCTCGCATAAAACTTTATCTCCACTCAAGGTGAACACAGAGTTCTTCCCTGGGGTTAGGAATAACAAGGATGAATGAAATCTTCAGATAATTCAGAAGCTTAATTTAGTTCACAGTTCCAATTTCTTCCCCTCATAAATCATATCGTTAAAAAGTAGAAACATGACTAATTCAGTTTAGTTATTTTTCCAACTCCTGCTCACACATTAATTTAATGAGCAATGAAATTCCATAAAGCAGAGCACAGGAGAGAGAAGAGAATAAAAAAGAACATCAGGAAAAAAAGTAGACTGACTGGTTAATCATTCCCTGAATTAATCAAGACTGCACTGGCAAAACTGGAATTCAAAACAATACTGACGGAATGAAAAGACTTTGTTAATGGCATTGCTAAAATACTTACTAAAAGAGTGTCCACTTTTATTCACAGATGCTGGCTTCTTGGGAAATGTGCATACACCTTACTTGAAGGAAGGGAAGCAACTGGTATAAGCAGTACTGGTTTATACATTGTTAGTGACAATATTGCACGGTAGGACTTTTGGACTGTTTCCTATCTTGAGCGAAAGAGGTTGGAGGATTTCAGAAGAATATTCTGTCTTCATACTGCCAACTACAGAGGAGGTCCATAGCAATTGTCACTACAGAGATGAAAGAATAACAAAATGAATGACAGAAAGAGGGAGGTCCCCTTTGATGTTAGCCTAACTCTTATTGTATGCCGTGGTTGTGCTATTGTGCCTAACTTCTTAACTTTGTGAACTGTCAACTACCTCTTTCCCTCTAGGACTGGGATCTCTTTCCTATCCCTTTTCTGCTTTGTTCCCTACTGATGGAATTCCCTGATGCCAACTGGCTCCCCAACCAGCTAGCTTGTAAATTCTGCTTACTCTTGGGTCCTCCGTTACACTCTTTTTACTATAATCCTGCCTGACCACCATGTGGAGGCCAATCAAATCCATAGCTGCCCATCTCCTGAACACCTGTGTGTTGTCCTCTTTACTTGCCCAATGTTGGCTCTGGCACCTCAGTTCATCTCACTGTCCCTAGTTTCTCATCCCCTCCACTCCAGAGTTATACAGGTTGCCTGAAGGTATGTCTATAATGTGAATCTATTTAAACAACTAGATATTTTTAAATAAATATTGTCTGCACAAATACCATCAGCATCTAAACAAGTCTGTGGACGTATTTATAGTCCTTGAGAAGACTCCTGACATAAAGCCAGGCAATATAACCCCTGGAGGAGCTCTATGTAATTATAGATTCCCAGAGACTCTAGATCCAGATCTCCGGGATGAAGATTCCCATGCACAGGCAGCTTCAGAAACCACAGGGCTATGTGTTGTATTCTTTGCACTGAATAGGCTTCTGAACACCAGCTGTGATTCATCTGATCAAAGCAGCTTGGATAGCTGTGCTGTAGTTTCTCTTATTCTTACTTCAGACAGCCTGTTACCTCTTAGACTTTTGGAAGATTTTTAAGAAGAATCCAACTCTTGAATGTAAAATAGTAGAAAACAGTATGAAGGTTCTTAAAATCATTAAAAATACCACCATATGACCCACAAGTCCACTTCTGAGTATAAAATATCCTAAAGAAATAAAAGGAGCATCTCGAAGATATATTTTTACACTCATGTTCATAAAACTTCATTTGTAACAGCAAAGAATGGAAGCAATTCAGGTGGCCATCAACGATAAATGGATAAACAAAATGTGGTGCACACACACATATATATATTTAATGAAATATTATTCATTCTTTCAAAAGAAGGAAATTATGAAACATGCTACAATATGAATGACCCTTGAGCACATTATGCTAAGTGAAATAAACCATCATAAAAAGACTTACACTGTATAATTTCACATATGTGGTACTTACAATAGATTCACAGAACTTGAATTAAGTGTTGTGGTTAGAAGGGGCTGAAAGGAATGGAGAATTATTATTTAATGTTAATGTTGTTTAAAGTTTCAGTTTTTCAAGATAAAAAGAGTTCTGAAGGTTGATAATGGTGATGGTTACATAGCAATATGAATGCACTTAACACCCCTGGACTGTACACTTAAAATAGTTGAGATGGTAAATTTTCTGTTGTGTGTGTTTTACCACAGTTAAAAGAATTTTTAAAAATTATGCTGCTTGTCCAAAGATATGAGAGAGAGAGAAAATGAGAGAGAGAGAGAATATCTCACTTTCTTGGTCTTTGTTTCCTACTTCCAAGATGCTATGTTGGAATACACACAAATTGCAAAGTCGAAATGAACTTTCTTAAGCTAGAAGAACAATACTGTTGTCAGATCTTGCTCAAGTAGTATGACATTCAGTTAGTATCACTGAGAAACTACTGTATTCCAGGTAGTATATATATATATATATTTTTTTTCTTAAGTGAGAAAACTTTTTATTTGTTTTAACTGTGTGAAAACATTTGTGTTCTGCATTTAGTAGGTTTCTCCTGACCCTTCAAAGATGCACCTCAAGTGTGATCCCACCCTTTATCCTCTCTCCCCCCACCCTCTCCCTCCCCTTCCCTTCCTCTCCCCTTTCCCCGTCTTCTTGTGCAATAGTTGGGTTGTAGCCTTCACATGAAAGATATAAATTTGCTTCATATTTGGGTTGTATACGTTGGATACTTTTTCTTCCATTCTTGAGATACTTTGCTAAGGAGAATGTGTTCCAGCTCCATCCATGTAAATTTGAAAGAGGAAAAGTCTTTCTTTAAAGCTGCATAATATTCCATGGTATACATGTACCACAGTTTATTAATCCATTC